>PVKY010011646.1:0-11917 GCA_004027775.1 Bradypus variegatus
CGGACGTCCGGCCCATCAAGCCTAAAGGTGACCACAACCTGAACTGACATTTAATTGCAACTACATGACAGACTCCAAGTGAGAACCACCCTGCTGGGCCCTTTCCTAATTCCTGCCACAGAAATTATGAGCAAAATAAAATTTTTATTAGCCACTAAGTTTTGGGATAATTGATGACAGCACTAGATTCACCAGAACAATGATGTATATTTTACCTTGAGAATTCTTTTTAACAAGAGTACAAAACTATCACAAGTCATGAAGCATTTAAAACTAAGTATGCAGCTCATTTTTACTTAAAAAATGTCATTTGGTGAGAGCAAAAAGATTTCTGATTCATTAATGAATAAAACAATTTGATTACAAGTAGTTTATTTCATTTTTATCTTATCCCTTTAAAATTCTAACTCTTTATTTATGCTCTATAGTAGACGTATCAGTACTGTAGTGTAAGAATATAATTTGTAAATAAATATGCAAATATTGGGAGTGCATACTCAAAGCATTTTAATATTACAGTATATAATTAAATTGCTAGCCACTGGGAAATGAAGAAGATAAATTAAACCTCACCAAACAGTCCGCATAAAATTTCACTGGGTTCTTGAACTTCTCTCACCCATGCCCAAACCCCAATTTAAGAATTGCTATATTTAGTACTCTAGGAAGTAACATGTTTATTGGTTAAGCACTATACATGTCGCAGTTACCGGACTTCCTTAGTTCAAATCCCTCCTCTGCCTCTCAGTAGCCTATGCATTTAGGCAAGTTACTCAACCTCTCTCTAGTCTCAATTTCCCCACCTGTAAAAGGGGGATTATAAGACTAGCTACCTCGTAGGTTGCTGTGAAGATCAACAGAAACAATTTCTGTAAATTACCACGTAATCGGTATAAAATATGGCATAGTTAACAGTTGATAAATATCAGCTGCAATCTTCATCACTGTACTAGAGAGAACCTCCAAAAGAACATATAGGAAAAGCATGGGAAAACGGGGCTGTATATTAAATTCCTAGTGGTGGCCCTAAAGTCTCAAATGGGGAAGGTGCTCAGGCCTGAAAAGAGAAAAGAAGAAGAATTTCTCAGCAAAAGTTCTCCAAACACATTAACTATCACGTGATTCAATGTCAGACACCGAAGTAACAGGATATTAGGGTAGAGAGGGAAAATCAGGAAGGCCTTATTCCGATCTTGAGGTATTCAAAATGATACTTTTATTTCTAGAGGATGAGAAAAGGATTCTCCAGAAATTGTTTGGATAGAAATCATGAATCCACTAATAGAAACTCTTGGGAAATTCTACTGCAGCTGTGTGTGTACACATATATTCTTTCTCTGCAAAACTTTCAACTTCTGCCTACTATGATTAATCCATAGCCATCTCTTGCATAAGTAGATAGTTTTGTTTATTGAAAAATAAAATCCCACAACAGGGAGAGAGGGATTTTGTTTTGGGAAAACTAGGCTTGGTTTCATAAGTTTTCCTCTTAAAGGTAATTTGACTCCGGTGATTAATGTGAAAACAGGGTAATGATAAATCAAAGTCATATCCTCTTTTCCCAGCAGAAGGATTGGTTTGACTATTTCCAAACAACTAATGAATAAGGGACAAAAATAAAGCTTGATTATCACATCTCATTGGGATGGACTGGGTGATTTGAATTTGTAATAGACATTTGCACACTGTAGATCAGGTAGTCAGCTAAACCTTCAGCTAGTGCCTTCTTTCCTAATCCACAGGAATATGAAATAGCTACTCCATTTGAACAAGATCTTAAATCATATGAAAATGTAAACATGTTGCTCAGCAAAAGATGCCATACGTAAAGTAGAAAGACAAACAATAGACTGGGAAGAATACTTGCAATGCATATGAAAGACTGATGAGTTGATCCTTAAAATGCAAGGAGTTCCTATAAATAAATAAATAAATAAACAAATAAATACTATGACCAATAACCCATTTGCTAAATGGACAATTACAGGAGAGGAAATCAAAATGGTCCCAAAGCAGAAATACAAAAAGAAAACATATTTTATCAATTAGAATGACAAACAGTACCAAGCACAAAAGTATATCAGCCTGGTAATGATGGACTCGAAGGTACAGGACTAAATACAGAGAACTTGTAACTTCACTGCATGATATTAAAGTAAGTCACAAATTAATTCACACCCTTCCTTCTCATGGAGAGGAGCCTGCAGTCTTTCTAAACTGGAATTCCAAAACATGGATTTCTGTCCTTTTGACCACTGGGGTGGGGGTAGGGGGAAGCGTGTGTGGGGTAAGGGTATATGTGGGGTGTAAGGGTGTGCAGGGTAGGGGATGGGGATGAGAAGAGAGTTATGCACAAAGTTAAACTTAGATGGTAGAGATGGTGGCACAACATTGTGAATGTTTTGAATGTGGTTAAAAGGGGAAATTTAAGGTTATATACATTCACTAGAACAAAAATTTTAAAAAAACAACGTAACTATACAGCACAGTGAACCCTAATGTGAACGATGGACTATAGTTAATAGTTCAATTTTAATAATATTCTTTCATCAATTGTAACAAAGGTACCCACTAATGCAAGGTGTTAATAACAGGAGGATTATATGGGGACTCCATTTTTGCATGTTTTTTTCTGTAAGCCTACAACTTCTCTAATTAAAAAAAAAAGAGTTAAACTATTGGAATTTAGCATTTCAAATACATGCTATATAAACCAAATAAGCCAGACACAATAAGACTTTTTCTCACAGAAAATATCTTGTCATAGTTTACAAATTAGAAATTTTTTTGGGTTTTGCCAAGTACACATTTTCCAGTACTCTTAAAAACATAAAAATACCCAATTTATGTAATGACTCAGTATTTTTTAAGTACCTGCCACTTACCAGTCACCCTCCAGATGCCTTCAAATATTGATTTAATCTTCAAAATATACCAACAAACTAGTCATTCATACTTTAGTTTGAAATTCATAATGAGGCAATCCCAGGCTTAATGGAGACTCTCCTGAACTACAGAGGAATTTTGCCTGAAGAGGATATTATATTTGGGAGTCTTTTGGCCACAAGTGTCAAACACCTAATTTAATCTGACTAAAGCAAAAAAGGACATTTATTGTCTTACATGTCATGGATGTTTGATGATCTTGCCTCCAGGCAGGGTTAGATCCAAGAGTTCCAACATTTCATCAGAATTCTCTCTTTACTTCTCATCTCTGCTTACCTTAATGTTGTCTTCATGCTCTGACAGACTCACCCCTCACAGCAACAAAGCACCTGTTTTACGTCCTATTAATCCACTAATCCTAGTGAAGAGAGCTCTTCTCCTTCCCAACAGAACCTTAACAGGAGCCTGAAATAACTTTCATTAGCCACCGTTGGGCCACTCGTCTACACACAAAGCCAGAGAGAAGCGTCATCTCCATTCAACACCGTGGACTGGGATGAGGGAGGCGTGTTTCCTCAATAGGAAATTTCAAGTGCTATTACCAAAAGAAGGAAAAATGGAGTTTGGGCAAGAAAAGCAATAGATGTTTACTTGAGGTGGGGGGCAGATACAAAGTGGGAGTGATTTGGGGACAGGGAGCCCCCCAGACCCTCAGGAGCTGTCCTGTGGTGCAAAGCCTGCCACATGGTAGAAACAAATGTGTGAATGAGAAATCAGGGTGCCCTGCGAAACCAGAGGGTTTCACAAGAACAGTGGACTTAAGGAAAGGGTTTTCGAGCAGTGGCAGAAGATTAATAAAGGGAAGTGAAAAGGAATTAAGAGACTTCTAACTTGAATGTTTTGCCTAGAGTTCTGATGGTAGAAAAGCATAACCTCCTGGGTTGACCTTAGCAACATCCACAGGTGATCTAGGACCTCACTACTCCAAGTGTGGTCCACGGATGAGAAGAGCCCCAGAACCTGGTAGCTTGTTAGAAATGCAAATATCATGCCCACCCAGACATGCTGATTCCAAATCTGCATTTGGAATTCCTGATGATTCATGCATACTGTAGAGTTTGGAAGCCCTGGATCTGAACTCTGTTTGAAAGGATGCCCTGCTGTGTCTGCCCACAAACCTACCAGCTTAAGAAGACATCAAATGTACTGCTTAGGGACCTGGGCTCTGCAGCCAACTCCTAACTCTCCCTCCTGCTCCACTGCCGCTTAGCTGTGTGACCACGTGGAAGTTATTTAACATGTCTGCACCTCATTTCCTCACCAGGAAAATGGAACTGTTTACAGTACCTACCACACATTGTTACATGAGCATTAAATGAGATTGTTTTATCTTAAGAGTTGCATAATGTAGCAGTTAAGAGGGTGGGAGTTGGAATCTGAAGACTTGAGATGGGGTGAGTCTCCACTCTTCCATTTACCAACTGAGTGCACTTGGGAAATTTATTTAGCTGCTCTGAAATTATTTTCTCACTCTGGAAGAAGTTGATAATACTCACCTCCTCAGGGTTGTGGGATTAACACTGCTAGTGTTCTGTGCTGTGCCTAGCAGACTGTAAGCACTCAGATGTAGCTACACATTGTGTGGGTTGTTCCTCTTTTCACATGGATGCAAACCCCATGAGGACAAGGTATTTAGTCTATTTTGGTTGCTTTTGTAACTAAGAACAGTGCCTGGCACATAATAGATGTTCAATAAATATTTGCTGATAAATAGTTGAATGACCCCTCACAACATCCCGGTGGTTAGGTCAACAGTGCTAGTCATTCCCACCTTAGTTTGAAATACTATAAATTTATCCATTTGAAATATGTTACATTATGTCACTCAGCTTTCCCTTCTAGGCTTCCCCTATTTCCCAAATTTTCCAATTGGGAATTTTTGTTTCTGGTGTTCATCTACACTCCAGGAATAGAATAGTCAACAAGGCATGCATAGGATCTTCCAGGAATTTATATTTGCATGGAAAAGGGAGGGGATTTCACTTCAGATGGTGATAAATTAAATGAAAGAAATAAAGTATGGTGATGAAAAGGAGTTACTGGGAGAGGAGATTTCAAAGCAGTGGTCAGGGAAGATTCCTACAGAGGTGGCCTTTGAGCTGACACCTGAAAGCTGGGAAGGAGCCAGTCATGGGAAGAGATAGTAGAAGAGGATTCAAGGCAGAAGTTGGAGTTGGGAATAAGGTTAGTCATGTTTAAAGGACAACAGAGGAAGAGCAGCAATGCTGAACTGCGGGGAGAGAGTCATAACGAGGCCTGAGCATTAGAAAGCGGCCAGCTCAGGCAGGCTCTGCCTGCTACTCTGCCTGCGACAGGAGCCAAGGAGGGACTCTCAGAAGGGGAAGAATGTTGATCTGATTTACAATTTTCGAATCACTTGGGCGTCTACATTATAGGGGCACATGATGAAGCAGGAGGACCCTCAGCCTGGAAATTGTTACCCTTGTTTAAGAGCATGAGGTGGTTTTTAAATACACTTGGGGACAACATCATTTACTGACTGAAAGGAGGGACAGGGTCTGAGTTCAGGGAGCCAAGAAGTGTTCTGTAGAACCAGGGCTTTCTCAGAAAGCACGTTGGATGCCAAGTTTCCCTTTGAGTCTTTGCATCTTTCTATGTCAAACCATAATCTGCCATTCTTTTCCCATACCAAATTCACACATAATGCTCCAGATGCGATGCATATATTTTCTGTGGATGTGGACACATGTGTACATTTACACACGTACATTTTGTACATGGACCTAAAATAGAGGGGCATACTTAAGGGACAAACAGGTACCATTTCCTGCCACTACGGTCAGCCTATCTCTTTCTCTCTGCCCCACTCTCCTTCTCCCTCTCTCTCTAAGCATGAAAATACTGCATTTTGGATTTTTTTCCACTGTGATCATTCTGTTTTATGACTGTGTATTAGTTACCTTGGCAACATGGTAGACTTGGATCTGATTGGCCAGGTTGTACAGGTTCATTGTCAGAGCCATGGGCCAGGCTTTGAGTGGTAGATGTGGGCATGTTAACCAGAGCTACACAGACAAACTGGGCCAGGAAAACCTCATCTAGCAGAGCTGGTGCATCGTCTCTGCCTGTGGAGGGGACCCTTTGCCCACCTGCTGGGAATGTCTCTTGCGTTGCTTTGGGGAAGATTCAAGGGCTTGCCCATATATTTGAAATATCTGTTAGCAAATGTGCTTAGCCTTAGTATGTTCAGCATAGTGCATTTATTTTTAATGAGAAATTATTTCTCAAGGAAGCTAAAGAAGAATGGTCCAATTGCTGGACCATAGGATTAAACCCTGTTAACAGTTTTAATTCAAACTCACTTATTTCAGGATCACAAACTCGGCCAAATGCTTCATTTTCTGTATATAAATTTCATTCATAAATAGAATGCCTTGTCTTGAGAATGACATTTTGGAAGCATAATACACTGATGATTTAACATGGACAAAATTATATCCCAGTTTATGCCAAGAATACTGAATCACTTATTTATTCAGTTTATCAGATGCATCATTTACTTATTAGAATCTGGCTCTATTCATTTATCAATTATCTAGGAAAAAAACAAATCTCTGTCTAAGGCTGTAAATCTTCATTAGCCAATGAACAAATAATAGTAACAGAACAAAGTACAGACTATACCTAAAAAAGCACTAATTGTATTTTTTTATTTGCATGAATTTCTAAGTAGCCATACTTGGCTCACTTTTTTGCAACCCTTATATTTTCAAGGGAAGCATATATTTGATGCCTGAATACACCACACTCTCTGATTTAAACTTATTATATTAAATCATGCTATATAACCAGCATAGTCTTAATATAGATGTAAAGTCATTGGCAAGCAGTCATTTTTCACCTGGATTAAGTGTTACAGTATGTTCAGCTCCAGTAAAGCTAACATTTAGGCTGTCCAATTTCAAAGAAAGAAAAAATCTGAAGGGAAAAGAGACAAGAAGCACATTCCAAATACTCTTCAAAAAAAAGAGGATCACATTGTAATAATTAAATCGTCTGCTAACATTACTAGAAGAATGTGAGGCTTCTAAAACGCATATTTTCCCCATCGAAGAATAAATGCCTTGTTAATGCGCACAGAGTAGCAAGAGAATCAGAGCGTGATCAGGGACCCAACCAGCTCCTCAAGGATTTAACCAATAAACCAACTGATACTAGCTTTCTAAAATCACATGTTTTCTAAGATACCATCCTATTTGGTCCAGTTTTGGAAGTAAGCCTTGTTCGCAAGTCTATCAGGCACACATACTAAACAAATATTTGTTTAGAAATACACTGCTATTCCTTCAAATAGCACAACTACATAGCCTTAGATGTGTGCTAGGAGTATTAATTTGTTAAGCATAAATATTTACAATATACCACAGTTTTTATGCCTTCATGGGCTCGTGTTCATGAAGTCCCCGGGTTATGGAAAGGGCCTGGGGCTTCCAAGGAGCCTGCTTGCTCCAGGATGTCTACATAGGGGAGATAGTTCCAGGAATGAGCCTCCCTTGGCTAAAGGCAGATGGTGAAGAGGAGGCTCGAACCCCAGCTTTGGGCCTCTCCTTCCAGCCTGCTCTGCCAGCCTCTTGTTCTGTAGAACTGGGGCTAACAAACAAGTGTCCAGAACATTACATTCAGATTTTCAGAGAAGACACAGCAGAGCAAGGGAATGAAAACTCAATGTTAAGTCTGCAGGGATGCAATCAGCTGGAACGGAAAAAATATATATATATTCAAATTCTGCAGGGATAGAGACAGGGGGACAATCACAACAAAACTTCGTTTGGGACCAGCAGAGATAATCTGAGGCAAAGCAAAGAATGGAGCCCAAAAGAAAGCTTCAGCTCAAGTCTGCAGGGAAGACGCCGTGACGCGTGGGGAGACAAAAGGACACAAGCATTGATGAAATAGAGGGGGAAATGAAAACACATCACAAAGCCCTGCAGTTCTACATACAAGCCAAGACACACACACACGCTAATAAAAGCAGGAAAAATGTGAACAAAGGATGTCATAGCAACCCAAACGAGCCCCGTTGTGCTGCCGACTGCGGCGCACACGGCCGGTCATCCATCAAGCAACCTCCAATTTCCAAACGCGGCGCTCGCGCCAAGGAGGGCCGCGGCGGCGCGGGTTAGAGGGGCCCCGACCTCCGCAGCGCACCCCTGTCCTTTCTTCCTTCCTCCCGTCATAAAATCCAAGCTAGGCTTGTGCCACGCCTCTCCCTCCCTTCTCCCAACAGCTGTTTTTCTGAAGGGAAGGGACACACGATCTGAACACGTGCTCCGGATGATTCACACACTGTGATTCCCAAATTGTTTCGAATCTGCGCAGAGGGCGTCTTCCCCTGTCCTCTCAAAACTTCCCTCCCCATCGAAAACAAAGACAACCATAATAACAAGTTTTTTAAAAGCACAGAAATGCGTTTCGCTCGACCTTGTAAAATCAAGTATCCTGCCATTGGGTTCATTTGGGATTATGAATTTCCAGCAGGATATAAAGCTCATTTAATGGTGCCTAATTCAAAAGAGAAATGCTCATTTCCTTTCACCTCTATCTTCTACTTAAATTACAGGCTTCTTTTGTATTAATAGACCATCGTTTCTTTCTACTTTTCTTTGGTTTGAGTGAGGGAAATACTGTGACACTGAAGGAAAAAGAAAAAAAAAAAAGGAAAGAAGTGTTTCACCAGCAAGACGTGGAAGGCTGTGGAAAATAAAAGAGAACTTTTACAAGAACCTAATGGAGATATTGACATGTGTGTCTGGAAATCTAAACTTAGCAAAGTGTAAGGCAAGAACAGGCTTTCTCACTTTATTTCTGTGTCTGGAAACTTTCAGCGGCTGGTGCCATATGAATATTTATTAATGCATTGTGAATTAGAACCTGTGATTATTACTCAAACTATCTTTTTACCTTACAAGCTTCAACTCAGAAGAATAAAAACACATCTGCTTTTGCTCTTCCCATATTTTATTCAATGTTTTAACAGCTTTGCTGTAAATATCTCATCCATTACGATTCAGTTGTGACTATATCGGCTTCACGTCTCCTGTTTTATTACTGTCATCACAGTGAAACAACACACTGTTAATTCTGTTAACTAACAAGTTCATTGTTTGAGCTAGTCAGCGATCTCCTGTTTGTTGGGTCCACATGTTAAAAGAGAATTGGTTATAAATCTAAGAAGGGCTGGAGTGAGGCTTGTTCCCTTTGTTAAAATGAGTGGGTCTTCTATATTTCAGATTGTAGTTTAGTATGCTATCAGAGGAGAAATTAACAAATCTGAAGATAGGGCCAAATGCAATCATAATAGATGAAGAGGTTGCACACTCCTCAAAGAATTCAGCTCTGTAATATGCAAGCACACTTAGAGCCTCAGATGCTCAGCATGAAATTTGTACCTCGTGCATAGCTCCCATTCAATTAGACCTTATGAACCTGTCTCCTCCTATATTCTTTCCAGAGAGTTATTGCCAATATTTCTTTTACACTAGATGTGGAAACTGAGTCAGTCAGTGTGGTGTGATAGTTAAGAACATGGACTTTGAAGTCTGGGATTCCTGGTTTACATTCCAGCTCTGACATCTCCTAGTTGTATGATCTTGAGCGATTTACTTACCATCCACGAATCTCATCTGTAAAATGCAAGCAGTGACAGCACCTACCTCACTGTATGAACATGATAATAAAATGAGCAAATGCATGAAAATTTCCATATCAGTCAGTATTCTTTTCAGGAAATAGAAATCACTCTAAATATTATATAAAATGATTTAATTCAGGTATTAGTGTGCATCAGTTATCTATTGCCATAATGATACCCACCCACCCCCAACCCCCAAAACCAGTGGCTTAAAACAATAAACATTTATTTAAAACTTCCAGGTCTACAGGTCTCATATTTGATCTGGGCTTGGCTGAGCAGTTCTTCTGGTTATATTAGGCTCACTCCATGTCTGGTTATTGGCTGGGCCAAATGTGAAATTCTCCAGCAGGAAAGCTCCGGCATGTTCTTATGGTGGAGGCAGAGGAACAAGAGGCCTTCCAATTGGATGATGTTTGCTAACACCCCATTGGCCAAAGCAAGTAAGTTATACTGACCGACTAATAGACAAGGCCAGCTTTTAGGGTGACCAACCATCATGATGTTCCAGGGTCTGAGGGGTTTCCCATAGTACTACAGGGGTGGTGGGAGTAAATGAGTGGGGGAGGAGGCCTAGAGGGTTTGTTGTTCCAATAAATATAATAAGTGAAATTAGTATTAGAGACCAGGTCCGGCCTTTGGGGCTGCAGAAAACTGCTGTTGCTACCATTACACACAAAACTGATAACCAGACCCCTGGAACTAGCTGTCAAGCTGACATGGAACCACCATGTGGGAGTTTGCTGGTCAGTCATCACGGTCTTAAAAAGGTATCTCACTCCCACCTTCTAGGTCTCCCATGAAGATAACTGACGAGCAGAGCCTAAAACTAACCCAGAACCCTAGTTGCAAGGGAAATCGGGGTGATATGATTTTGAGCTTTCCAACATCTCCAAAGAGGAGGGAAAAGGAAAGTGGAGCATAAGAGACCCCAACCAAGTATCTACCACAAAGGCTGAGCACAAGTGTTCAGCACAAGGGAAATGTTATTGGCTGTTGCCATGGTAATCAGATTCATTGATAAAACCTACTACTAATTACCCTAGTCTGCAACCCAATCCCAGGTTTAGCTAAAAATTTAGGTGGATAGGTGGCATTCCAAGATTTCTGATTCCTAAAAGGCAACCCCAAAAGGGTAAAATCATTTCAAAGAAAATGATGGGGTTTATAGCATTTTACAGCCAAAAAGAATTTAAAAGAAAGCATAAGGTTTTTACACCTTGTCTGGCTTTTTGTCTTATTGAGTTTTTTTTCCTTCTTCTTCTGAAAAATTTTCTGAGTATGCTCTTAAAGATTTTGTTCAAATTCTGGGTGAAGATTTATTTCAGTTCCCATCAGTTTAGCCCAGCTGACTTCCCTGTAACCACATAAATACAATTATAAAATAAACAAGAAAAAAGAATGAATTCTGAGGGCATCTGGAATGAGCCCCAGAGATATTAGCCTATATCTGACCTGTTCTTAAGAAAGAAAAAAAAAAACAACATATCTTAAGAAGGTCATTTGAGTCTCTTGATTTCAAAACACAAATGAGCTGGATTTATTAAGAAAAATATGGTTCATTAGAGCTATCTTTTCCAAGGATACAGTTCCTTAAGGGAAATATCCCTTAGTTGTGATTCTAAAGCTGTCCCCTGAGAAATCTTGGATGTCTGTGGATCATTTGAATTCCTTGCCGCCCTTAACTTTCTGGCTGCATGTTAGAAATCATTTTAAATGAATTGAATAAAACTCACAAGTGTTATATGCCAGCAAATGATGAACTCACAGGAAATATGACTCAAATTCACTTTTTTCATTTTGTGTTTTTCTCATAATAAACAGAAGTGAATAAATGTGGCTTTAATGAGATCTTGGAGTGAGAGTTTTTATTGATATATTATCAGTTGGAAGTGTGTAATGCTTTGGTGAAATAAACTCCATTCCGCATATTTATAACCAGATTGAAAAAGGTGTCTTTGTTATTTTGCACGACACTTCCTAATGATAGTGAAGTTTTATACATGAAGATATACATGCACCATCATAAAAATGAACACTATTTCAGCTTACAAAATGCTTCTTTGAAGATGTTTTTGTACTTACCTAGTTTCCAATTACTTTTTTTAACCTGTTCTCAGAAACTTACAAATACCTTTTTCCCCTGCTTGCAAAGCTCTAAACAGATGCTCCAAATTGTGTCAATTGAGATAAAATTAGGAGCATATGTTTTAGGGTGACAAATCCTTCTTTGGATAGTTGAGGTTCTGGTCCTTAGCTAAGTATAATCTATATCACATCAAACCCTTGGGATGCAAATAATAGAAACTGCCTTAAGAA
>PVKY010011647.1:0-11927 GCA_004027775.1 Bradypus variegatus
ATCCATTCTTTGCTTTATGTGATACAATTAGACAGCTATTGGCAAGTTACGTTCTTGATTTAAGAACATTTAAAGCCACTAATAACACAATTGTGCTTTCTATCATTAATCTCCTACCTCCATAAATAGCAAAAGCTTGATCGTAGAAAAACCTCCTCTTCAGGGTATCTTCCATTTTTGCTCTGTCTACAATGTCATCTTTGGGCTGTAATGCCAGCTCCTGTAAGGGATTTTTTAATAAAGTGTTTGATTGAGGTATGTGCAAGAGTGTTGAGAATTTGAACTTATATGTGTGAATTTAGTTTACTACTCAGCAAAATTCAATATAAAAGTTACCAAATAGGTAAGATTTTGATACCTTTTAAAAAAAAGAAACCTTAGATTTTTTTTTCCCTTTGAGTCAGAGACAAGACACTTTTGCTTAATTATTTAAGAAAGCATATGATCATTTCCAAGATTACAAGACTAAGCTTACTTAGATGCACACAGTGAAAGGCAATGTCTGAAGTTTTGGTGAATCACTATAGCAAATTGTGACTTATAAATGCAAACTATTTCAAATTGCTGATGGGAGGAGGTTTATCGTTTGGAAGGTTTGGGAGCAGGTATCAGATGGACAGATTTTCCCCTACAACAAAAAAAATTAAAAAATACAACAAACCATTATTGTGAGGCATGGAAAAATTCATAAAGAAGAGCACAGTGCCTTCTGCAAACAAGAAGTCTGCCACATAGAGGAGAAGGCAGCTGAAGAGACAGAGGTAAACCAAATGATACTTATTCAGAAACTTTTCTAGATCTCTCCCATTCAAGAAGACTAAAGAGGAAGAATCCTAAACCCACTTACATTCCTATTTTAGAATCCCAAGACTCACCTTTGCTTCCAGAACCCTCTTCCGGGCTTTGAGTTCAGCTACTGCTTTGTCTACATCTACTTGGGGTGCTTTATCTTCTTTCAGTTTTCGTACAAGATCTCCCTAGTCAACAGAGAACATTTATATTCAGGATTGGTTTCAGAAGTCAAGAGAAGTTAGAAATGTATTGTTTAAAGATGGTTTTAAAAAGTTATCTGTTTAAGAATGATATAATTCAAATGTTTATTATGTGGGAGGTCATTATGAATCACTGAGGGTTTCTGGCTTCAGCATTTATAATTCTGCAGAAAATACACAAGTACAAATATTCTTATTTTTTCCTTTTATTGGGGAAGGTAAGGGAGAAGAGAAAAGCACTGTTACAAGTAGGAAGGAGCAAGATTTGTACAGAGAACAAAGAATCAACAAACAGACCACTCTCTCCTTAAATCTGTCCTCTCTTACCTAAAAAACAGCTCTCTTAGTTGTCCACTCACTTCTGTGACCATTTCTTCTCAGTCTCTGCTGACTCATTTTCCTCTGCCTTTTTCTAAATTGCCAGAAATTTTCCTTGTTAATTTCTCTGGACTATTTCATTCACTTCCAACAACTGCCACTTGTACAGTGATTCCCAAACTTCCAGCAATGTGGTGGGATAGTTTCAGAAATAACTATTTTCCAACGTATAACAAAAGTAGCAAGAAGTATGGCAGTTTCATATTTTTGCAAATTTCTTTAAAGTCTAGAGTAATAGAAGACAACCTCATTCTTGTCTCTGCTTCTCTTGCAATATGGTGTTTTAACTGAGCTATATGAAGAAAATCACATGTAGTTGGAAAAGTGAGTATTTTACGAGTCTTTCCAGATAATTGTGGATGTTCTTCTTTGATACTACACCAAAACTCTACAAGCAGTAGTTTCTTGAAGGTTAGCTGCAATGTGGAATCTGAAACTATAACAACTTTTTGTACTGTTACATTAAATCCACTGATCTACCTTAAACTTTTAATGGATCTTTTACCAATGCTTGACTTTATAACAGCATGCATTAGTCATCTGGGAAATATTGGTTAACTGACTTCTGCAGATCTTCCAAATATTGACACATTTGTTACACAGTATCAAAAGTTCATATTCATTAATATCACCATTCATCTCATCAAAAAAGTTTTTAAGTATTGGGAAGCTGTCAAGTTCCTATTAGCAAATTCAGGTTTCTGAAAATTCCCTTTTTTCCCCAAAAGCTTGAATTTTATTGTTGGCCACAAATACTATCAGAGGCTTACTTCATTCATTTTCAAGAATATGAATGTTCAATACCCAGTGTGAATAACAATAGTTTGTCAGACATTTTACAAATAATGCTCCATGAAAAAAAAAGCATATAGTTCAGGCTGTAACTCAAGCAATTGCACAGTGCTTTTCTTGAGACAACCATCAGATTTGGTATGCTCTATGCACACTTCCCATTTCATCAAACAAAATATTAAAAAGATGTGTGCTCAGGAGTCTGGATTTAATAAAATTAGTAATTTTCACTGCTTCATCAAGGACATTCTTAATCATAATTGACTTCTTTTTTTAACTGCAAAAGTGTGACAAGAGAATATAAAGACCACTAGTATGATTTGGTGCCTCTGACTTGACTGGTGTTAAGATTACAGCAATTTTACCCACCACTGCTTTTGCACCATTAGTGCAAATGTCAACACAGTGAAGACCCATAACATCTTAGTTTTATTTGGAAAATGGTTTTGACCTTGGAAACCTGCAGGAGTTTGCATAATACCACTGCCCTAAAACAAGGTTTCCCAAACAAGACAGTCCAGGACAAGGACAGTTTTTACCAATACATGGCAAAATGAGAAAAATAAAGACAATGTATTAGACCTTTTTCAAAGCTAAACCTACTAAATGTAAAAGACTGTTCTTTATTCTGAGTTTATGGTCTTTTTTTTTTTCCTTTTGTTACTAAAATATTCTCTCCCTCTCTCTCTCTGTCCCTCTTTAACAAAATGATTGAGGAAATTAGATGTTGTTTGCACTGGGTTTTGTTAATTCCCTCATTTGACAAAATAAAGGATAGCCACCCTATGTTAGTTCCTAATTAAGGAAAAAAAATTGTCCTAGGCAGCCCTTCGCAAAACAATCAATACAGTTTCTAGATGCTCTGAAGCCATCTTACAAGTTTCATAATTAATTCTCCAGGAAATAACTAAGAAATGCTGTGGGAAAATACTACATTTCAGTAAATCAACAAATCAAACATTTAAAAAGCAACTACATCCAGGTACAAGAGCATAGCGGAGTAGCAAATTTATATCAAGCATATGCCACTAAGAAGACCAGGCATTAAATACCTTAAAACACACACTCCACAGATGCCTTCAATTGCACAAACTTTACAATGGAAATACATAAAACAGACAGAGTTGACAGTGTCTCTCATTTCCTCACATGAAAAATGAAGGGGTTAAACTAGAGGATCTTTAAATTCCCTTCCAGCTGACACTCTGTGATTCAAAGTTCCAGGTAGTTAACCCACATTTGTGTGGTCCTGGAAAATTAGTAAAAGAACCCAAACTAACTTACATGATCTAACTTACATATTCAGAAAATAAAGTACAAAAAAAATTAATGACCAAGCCAACATAAACAATATACAAGATAGTAACAGCATCAGAAGCTGTTTCATGATCAAACTTTACAGCAGTTAACTAGTTCCACTGGATAATTTGCAATGCAGTTCCAGGCTAACGTGGCAGAGGGAGGGATTTGGGTGTGTGTTTTTTCCAAATTAGATGTATTCTCTCTTGCAAAGGGAGGGAGATTGAAAAAAAAAAGTGGGGAGTTACCGAAAAGACAAAGGAACCACATCTAATTTTATTTGGGGAAAATGAGTGGGGGAAGACGGAGACTAATCATGCCCAGTATTCTTGATACCACTAATGGAGGAAAAAATAAGCCTACAGTGAAATTTCAAAATAAAATACGATTAAATCAGTCAGGCTCAAACTAGAGAGGAGCAGAGATTGCAAAGTGGCAGAATTCGCGGCTGCTCTGCCCCAATAAATTGCTTCCAAGAGAAGGTCCCACCCTTGCTAGCGTAAGGCAAGTTATTGCATCAGGCGCCGGTGCAGGAGAAACCCGTTTGGCGTTTACTACTAGGTCATCAATCCCGGAGGTCCAACTGCAAGCTTGTGGCTCTACCAGAGTGGCTGTGAGGATCCATCTGAAATAATCTTTCCCTTGTCCTTTCCAAATTCTGATGTCTAGGGAAAAAAGGTCTTTTTTTAAAACACCAAGTTCTTCAGCCCATGAAACTCCCTCCCTTCCTCAAAATCAGATTTCAGAATGTTCCATACTGAGGATGGCCGATTTCATTGTCAAGTCAGCAATATTTACAATTTCCCAGGCTTACACGTTCTGAAAGTTCACTCATTCCAAATGGACCTTACTCTCCGGTCAGTTCAGAACCCAGAAAATGAAACAGAAGCATACGATAACGAATTCACACAATTATTAGAAAAGAAGGTTGGACACCTCCCCCATATTCTCGTTTCAACTATTCTTCTTTTTCTCAACCGATCATTCGGCTAACCAAGCACTGAATGAAGGAGATGTAAAGGAGGAAGCACTACTCAAAGCATCCTGGATTTAAAAGGGAGCCTGACCGTAAGAGAGAGCAGGGAGCCTCGGTTCATAAATAATCAGGGAAGAAATCAGAATCCTCGCCAGCCAGGGTGCACAAAGAACACAGCAAGGACTGGAAAATGAAGTTCAGGTTACTCGACTAGGACAGGAGAAGAACCAAAGGGTGACAGATCTCAGGGCAAAGCCCCATCGGAGAGAGAAGAGGCGCGGTCAGTAACAGGAATAGGGAATGAACAGATCGGAAGGAAAGGAACTCAGAATGTCGAAGGAGAGCCAAGTGAGTCACCCAAAGAGAAGGGGAGAAGGGGGTCCGCTGGAGGAAAGGGGGCCGACGAATGAGGAGACTTGGGTCCAAAGTAGGGAAAGCAAAGAAGACTCCAGGAAGCCGAAGGGCTTCAGAGGATGAAGGGAAAGGAGGCAACCCTCGAGAGGCAGATGGTTGCCGAGGAGAAGAGGGATGACCACCAGGGAGAAGGGTCGGGGACTGCTGAGGGCGCGCGCCACGCCGGCTTACCTGCTGGCGCACGGCTAGTCTGAGAGGTGCCAGCACCTCTTCAGCCCCGGCGCCGTCCATGCTGCTCCGGGAGACGGCGGTGGGGAATGAGATCCGGGAGCGGGCAGGCGTGCTGAGGGGCCGGAGACGCGGGAGCGGAGGCTGGAGCTGGAGGCCGGGTGGCAGCGGCAGCGGCAGCGGCGGCGGCGGCGGCGGCAGCGACAGGAGCAGAGCAGCGCGGGCGGCTCTAAGCAGCGCTGGACGCGGAGAGGTCATGAGCCGGCAGCCCACGGCGATCTGGAGGGGGCGGAGGCGGAAACGGCGCGCGCGGCCGGGTCCGGAGCATGATGAAATCGCTCCGTAAACGCCGCGGCGCGCGCGCAGCCGCACATTATCCATCCCGCGACGCGGCGCCGCGCTGCCGCCAGCAGATTCGACATAACACCCCGGAAGGACTCGGAATCTTTTCGCGCTCCCACCTGGCTTACTCTAATCTTGACACTAAGGAGAGCTCCGAGGTTGCAGGTAGCCCCATGGGCTCAGATTTGCACAACCCACCCCTATAGGGTGGACATTGAGGAACGCTGCTTCATACGAGATAACGCAGACTGGGACGTGCAAGGACCTTCAATGTATACCGTTGTACACGGGCATCGACAACTCGAGCAGACCCACCAGGGTACAAACTTCTGTTTCTGTTTTACACCCCAGGGCCTTAAAGGGTCATAAAACATCAAGTCAGATAGAGACTTAGACTTAGTGTTGCTTGAGCTTCTCAGCTGATAAAACAGGTCCAGAGAGGTTAATGATTTGCCTGAAGTCACACAGCCATTCCCTGCCAATGTCAAGAACAAAAAGCCAGGGAAAGAAGGAGGAGTGAGGGGTTGGGATCACGAAAGATTTTTTTGGAAAAGGTAAGTTCTGGTCAGTCTTTGCAGGATGAGCAGGGTTTGGATCAGCAGAAATGAGGAAAGGCAAGAGTTCCCAACAGAAATAAGAAAAGGTGGGAAACAGGATACCCCAGGGGTATGAAGATGAGCCTCCAGGTGCCTGGTAAATCCCTCTGCGCAGTCTTGCCTCAGCACACCAGCCTTTTGAGGTTAGATCCCAGGGAACCGACCATCCTGAGCCGGCTTCCTCACTTCCTCTCTCCCTCCTGCCCGAAGGGTGAGTTAGCTGGGGAGTCACGGGAAATAAGATGGAAAAGCTAGATTCACCCCGGGAAGGAATAGAAAAATAAAGAATTTGTTGGTTATAAAAAGCATTGAACACACCCACCAGAAAGCCTAAAATGAAAATGACGGAAAATACCCGCTGGCCGCCTGGGACTCGCCTGCACTGTTGAGGGAAGCGTCCTCAGGTACAGCCACTCTGGAGAACTGTTTGGCAGTATCTGCTGAAGCTGACCATACACCCTTCCTGTGACAACAATTCCACTCCTGTATAAACTCTCAGAAGTCCCGTTTCCCAGGTACCCAAGTCATGTGGCTTTGCTTCCTGTTCCAATTTATGGTTCCAGAGGCACAATTCCACATTAGCCCGGCTGGCAGCTGAAGAATATTCTGCAGTATCAAACAATATTTTTAAAACTTTTACTTCAAAATTTGATATTTATTATAACTTTTATTTGGCTTTTATTTTAATAGGTAATTTTGAATATGTTTTAAAATATGAAATACAATTTTAATTTTCAGCTTTTACATTTACTTTTGTTTGTATTTTTATTAAAGTTTATGCAAATTTTGTATACTCTAAATGCAATTATATTTTATTTTTTTAATTCTTTAGGTAAATAATGTTTCATCCATTTTCACATTAGTATAATAGTCCTGTCACTAGTCTTCAAATCCATTCTTACCCACTCACTGCTGCCTCTGTGATTATTTATGAAAAGCGAATCTGAGCATGTCAGGCCTCTGCTTTGGACCCTTCAGTAGGTCCACGTGGCCCTTAGAATTTTCCAAGCAGTTTTCTTTAGTAAACTAGGTCTGCAAGATAATAATAATAGCTAACATTTGTTGAGGAATTAACTATATACATATAATGTGCTAATGTAATTTATTCATCGATCCAAATGAGATAGGTTCTATGATTATTACCTTTTTGCTAGGTGTGAGATTCAAGGCACTGGCACTGAGATGTTAAACCTGTCCAAGGTCACAAAACTACTAAGTGAGTAGGGGACCAGAATGTGAGCCTGGGGAGCAGAGGCAGCTTCTCCATGAAGCTAATGAACCTTTAAGTGAGCTTCAGGACCCCTCCCTTGGATGGGATCTTTCAAGGCTCTGCCAGAGGCCCTAGCGTTGTGTTTACATAATTATATATTTTTTCTTTATTTCTTTTCTTTTCTCTTTTTTTTTTCTTTGAGAAAGGTGAAGTTTGCATTCCTTGAACTGCACAAATCTTAAGTGTACAAGTCAACGAAGTTTTACAAAGGTATACCCACCTGTACCTCCACCCCAATCAAGATATAGGGTGCTTCTCTCACCTCACAGAATTCTTTCATGTATCTTCATAGCACACTGTCCCTACCCCCAACCAGGCACCCACTATTCTGATTTCTTTCAGAATACATAATATGTATTCTCTCAGACTTCTGTCACTGAGCATAATGTCTGAGAGATTAATCCATGTTATTGCATATATCAGTAATTTATCCTTTCTGTTGCTTTGTGGTATTCCATTGTATGAATATACCACAATTTGTTAATCTGTTCACTACATGATGGACATTTGGGTAGTTTCCTGTTTGAGGCTATTATGAATTAAGTTGCTATGAACATTCTTGTACAACTCTTTGTGGACATATGTTTTCACTTTTCTTGGTAAATACTTAGGAATAGGTCAAAGGGTAGAAATTTAGTCAGTTTTACTACAAATTGCCACAACTTTTTGCCATGTGGTTGTATAATTTCGCATTCTCATGGGCAATATATAAGTGTTCCATTGTGCCATATCCTCATTAACATTTGACAATGCCGGTCTTTTAAATTTTAGCTCTTCTAATGGGTGTAGTGGTATCTCGTTGTGTTTTTAAATTGCATTCCCCCGATGATTAATGATGTTGAGCCTGTTTCCATATGTTTAATAGCTATTTGTATATCCTCTTTTGTGAAGTGTCTTAGGATTTTTTGGTCCATTTGTATTAGGTTGTTTGCTTTTCAATATTGAATTGTAGGAATTTTATATATTCTGGTATGTCTTTCATCAGATATATGTTTTGTGAATATTTTCTTATAGTCTGTGGCTTCCCTATTCATTGTTTAAGAGATGACTTTTGTGAGCAGAAATTTTTTATTTTGATGAAGGCTAATTTAGCATTTTTTTCCTTCTGGGTCCTGTCTAAATAATCTTTGCATACACTTGGATCACAAAGATATTCTCCCAAATATTAATCTAAAAGTTTCATAGTTTTGGCTTTTATGTTTAGGTCTGTGATCCATTGTGAATTAATTTTTGTGTATAGTATGAGGTAGGGGGTCAACGTTCATTATTTTTCCTATACAAATATCCAGTTGCTCCAGCACCATTTGTTGAAAAGTCTTTCCTTTCCCCAGTTGATCAGCTCTGGTGCCTTTGTCAAAATAAATTGACCATGTTAAGTGTGAGCCTATTCCATTGATCCATCTATCAATTTTTATGCCAATATCATACTTTCTTGGTTTACTACAGCTTTATAGTAAGTTTTCTTCTTTTTCATAATTGTTTTGGCTATTGCAAGTCCTTTCCATTTCCATATATATTTTAGGATTGACTTGTCAATTTAAAAATTTGCCTGCTGTGATTTTGTAGTTCTCAGTGTACAAGGCTTGAGTGTCTTTTGCTGAATTTATTCCTAAGTATTTTATATTATTTGACTGCCTTGTGAGTGTTATTTTATTTTCTAATTGTTTGTTGCTAATGTATAGAAATATAATGGATTTTATCCAGTGATATTGAGTCCTGAGACTTTCACTTATTAGTTCTAATAGTTTTTGTAGATTCCTTGGGATTTTGTATGTTAATACTCTTTCCATTTGTAAATGGAATCAGTTTTAAGTCTTCCTTTGCAATCTTTATCCCTTTTTCCCTTGCCACACAATACTGAATAAAAGTGGTGAGAGTAAACTTCTTGCCTTGTTCCTGATTTTAGAGGGAAAAAAATGTTCAGTGTTTCTCTAAGTATCATGTTAGATGTAAAAATTTTTAATGTCTTTATCAGATTAAGGAAGTTCCTGCCCATTCATAGTTTGCTTAAAGATTTTGTCATGAATGGATAGTGAGATTTGTAAAATGCTCTGTATGCATCTATTGAGATAATCATATGGTTTTTCTCCTTTATTCTCTTAATATGTTGAATTGCATTGTTGGATTTCTCAAATGTTAAGTTAACCTTGCATTCTCAAGACAAACCCCAGTTTGCCATAATGTTTTATCCTTATATTTTATTGGATTAGATTTGCTAATATTTTGATAAGTATTTTGGCCTCTATCTCATGAGCAACATTGATTTGCAATTTTCTTTTTATATCATTGTCAGGCTTTGGTATCAAGATAGGCTAGATTCATAAAAAGAGTTGGGAAGAGTTTCTCCTCTATTTTCTATAATACCAAACTGTGTAGAATTAACAGATTTCTTCCTTGACTGGTTGATAGAGTTTCACCAGCGAAGCTACTTGGGCCTGGAGTTTTCTTTGTGAAAAGGTCCTTTCATAGAAGTTGAGCTATTCATGTCTTCTATTTCATCTTTTGTCACTTTTGGTAAGTTTTGTTTTTAAAGGAAATCAGTCGATTTCATATAGATTGTCAGATTTATTGGCATACTATTCCAATATTGTATTTTAAATATATGTGCAAGATCTGGAGTAAAATCCCTTCTTTCATTCCTGACACCACTTATCTGTTTTTTCCCTCACTTTTTGTTTCATTGATCAGTCTTGCTGAACATTTACCAATGATATCAATAATTTCAAACATATCTCTTTTGGCTTTGTTAATTTTTCTCTCTTGTTTTGTCCGTTCTCTATTCCATTGATTCCTACTTTTATGTTTATGATTTCTTTCTTTATACTTAATTTGGGTTTAATTTGCTCTTTTTTTCTGGTTTCTCTGCTGGAAACTTAGATAATTCATTGTAAGCCTTTCTTCTTTTCTAAAACAAACTTTGAAAACTATGTATTTCACTCTAAACACTGATTTAGTTGAATCACAATTTTTAATGCATTAAAAACGTTTTCATTTTCCAATTAAAGTGTTTTCTCTATCAATTAATTAAAAATATTTTCTATTTTCACTTATGATTTCTTCCTTGACCCATTAGTTATCAAGGTATGGGTTGTTTAATTTCCAAATATTTGGGGCTTTTTAATGTATCCAAATATTATTATTGCCTTCTAGTTCAATCCCATGGAGTCTTAAGAAAAACTTTTGAAATGTACTGATTGATTTTATGGCCCAGTATCTGGTATATTTTGCTGAGAACTCCATGTGCACTTGAAAAGAGTGTGTCTTATGCAATTGTTGTATGTAGTGTTTTTTAAACATCGTTTAAATCAAGGTGGTTGGTGATTTTTTCAGATCTCTATCGCTACTAAGTTTTTGTCTAGTTGTTCTATCAATAACTGAAAGAGGATGTTAAAATCTCTGACTATGATTATGATTTGCCTTTTTCTCCCTTTAGTTTTGTCATGTTTTGCTTCATGTATTTTGAGTTTGTTTTAAGGCACATACATATTCAAAACTGCTCTATCCTCCTGCTGAATGACACTTTCATTGTTACGAAACTGCCTCTTCGTCTCTAACTATAACTTTTGTCTTTAAATATGTTTAGTGTAGACTAATATAGACACCCCAGCTTCTTTATGCCTGGTGCCTGTGGCCAGTGAGGACTGAGGCCCCCTGCGGCAGCCTGGACACCATCTCAGAAATGCATCCTCCAGGCCCAGTCCCGCCTTCAAGTTGCTGCAGCCCCAGCCATCATCTTGACTGTCACGTAGGAAGCACCCTAATCCAGGAACTAAGCTGCTCCTGAATTTATGACCTACAGACACTGTGGGTTAACAAATTGTTGTTGTTGTTATTGTTGTTTTAATTTTTATTGAGATTGTTCAGATACTATACAATTATCCAAAGATCCAAAGTGTATAATCATTTGTCCCTGGTACCCTCATACAGCTGTGCATCCATCACCACACTTAATTTTTATTCAATTGTTAGAACCTTTTCATTACTCCAGACAAGAAATAAAGTGAAAGATGGAAAAAAAAAAGAAAAAAAAAACAAAGAAAAAGAAAAGGAAACTGGAATCCTCCCATATCGCTAACCAACCCCGCGCAATTGTTGACTCGTAGTGTTGGTATAGTACATTTGTTACTGTTTATGAAAGAATGTTGACATACTACAAACTGTAGTATATAGTTTGCAATAGGTATATATTTCTTCCCTATATGCCCCTCTATTAGTAACTTCTAATTGTATTGTCACACATTTGTTCTGGTTCATGGAAGAGTTTTCTAATATTTGTACAGTTAATCATGGACATTGCCCACCATAGGATTCAGTTTTATACATTCCCATCTTTTGACCTCCAACTTTCCTTCTGGTGACATATATGACTCTGAGCTTTCCGTCTCTACCTCATTCACGCGCCATTCGGCACTGTTAGTTATTCTCACATCTTGCTACTGACACCTCTGTTTATTTCCAAACATTTATGTTCATCCTAGTTGAACATTCTGCTCATACTAAGCAACCGCTCCCCATTCTTAAGCCTCGTCCTATATCTTGGTACCTTATATTTCATGTCTGTGAGTTTACATATTATTATTAGTTCTTATCAGTGAGACCCTGCAATATTTGTCCTTATGTGTCTGGCTTATTTCACTCAGTATATTGCCCTTGAAGTTTTGACATCAACCCATTTTTTTTTTAAGATGGTTTTGTTCACA
>PVKY010011648.1:0-11918 GCA_004027775.1 Bradypus variegatus
CCTAGCCTGGATGCTGGATGATATACCAGAAAGGTTCAGCCAGACCTCTTACCACTGTGCAGCCTGTAACTGGTGGCATCTGGGACTTCATTTTGCAATTCTGAATTGCAGTGGGGCCTGGTCCCTGACTCCTGCCTTCTGTGCATGGGAGGGGCTTGGGGTTGGTCTCCAAAGTAGAATAAAATAATAATGTAAATATGTGTGTTTGAGGAATGGGGGAGCCCCCACTATTCTATGGGGTTGGGAGAAGGGTCAGTCTCTCCTTCACCAGGCACAGATGAGATCAGTCATCCTTTCCAGCCCTGACTATATCTGAGAAACTTTGGAAAATGCAGCTGTCTGGAGACTTGCCAACACCTCTTTCAAATCACTCCTATTATCCCACTTGCCATTTTCTTTTGCCATACAACACATTTTATAAAGTTCCTATATTTGGGCTGATAAAGAGACATGGGGAAGGTCAAAAAGACAAGCCCCAGTGATCAAGAGCACACGAACTTGAGGGAAAAAGACTTTCATCATGCAAAGGAAATAAGAGGGAAGATTTCTATGGGACCAGGTCCCACCTCTAGGTTCTTCCACCTTCACCTCATACTCCTTTGTGCTCCCTTAACTCTGGGCTCAGCCCCTTCTAGAAGTATTGGGCTTCTCTATCCTAATTCCCTTTCTAGTTACTAGGACTTTGATTGTTAATCCTTTCATGATCTGAAGCTTCAGCTAGTGCTATATGCCCACTACTGTGTCCTTTCACTCCAGAAGACCTCTCCTGTGGAGACTTTTCTAGTTTCCCAACCTGTGTTGCCTTTTTTTATCACACCTGCTTGCCCATATTTTACAGTGCTCCACCTTGTTCCTAATTTGACGCTACAACTGTGTGAGTCTTATTCTCATGTGTATCTCTTGTGACTTCTGGTCACTCCACCACTCCTGTGTCATATTTGAAGTGCTGCATGAGACTTGTGGAGAGGTCTGTGAAAGGAGTTCAGAAGAAGCTCTGAGGAGAAGGGTCAGGACTAGGGTTTGAGGTTTGAGCACCCAGAACAGGAGTTGATGAGGCCACTGAAGAAAAGAACAGACGTTAGAACCACGTGGCAGCGTCTACCTTTAATCTGACCACAGCTAAATCACCTACATGGATTTTAGGTTTTATGCATTTAGCATCTGGATTTGTGAGAGCACCATCTTTAATAGGTAAAAAGAGAAGCTGGTAGCAATAGTTGTAAAATAAAAGTATTCACTGCTGTGGTAGCTAAGAGAAGTTCAAATTATTAAAGGCCAACAGTCCCAAGTGCTACTGAGGTCAAATAAAAAGATGCAAAGTGTGTCTCTAGGGTGACCCAGGTTTGATAATGCATGGGGAAGAAGTTAGGCCTCAGCTAACCTATAAGGTGGATTAGGAAAAAGGCCTCCATCTGTCGGACACCACTCTCAAGAATAGTTCGGTTAAAAGGCAGTGTCTTTGTGATGAGAAAAATGTACCCTTTCTCATCCCTAGCACCTATGGGAGGGATTTTGGGCCTCAGTCTACCTTCTCAAGCATTATGCCCTCCCCCTTTTTCGGTAAGGGCTCCCTTGCTTGGGGCCTAAGATAGTCTGCTGATGCCCCAACCATTGTCTGTTTCCCTTTCGTCCCATCTATCTACAAGATTCTTTTAGAGGAAGATATGCTGGCACATTAATTTACATTGTTTTATTACTTCCTTCTTATTATATCCCTGCCTTACTGGATGTCAAAGAACCCATTCCACACTAACTCTGATTTCTTTTAAAAGAGTTTTATCAAGGTACAATTTAAAATATGCCATAAAATTCAGTCATTGTAAGTGTACCATTACACAATTCTTAGTAAACTTATGGAGTTAAACCATCACAATTTAGGTTTTTTTCCTAACAACTTTATTGATATACTTTGCATGCCGTACAATTCACCTATATAAAGTGCACAATTCAATGGTTTTTAGTATTTTCAAAAGTGGTACAACCATAAACCACAATTAATTTTAGAACATTTTCATAACCCACAAAAGAAACTCCATATTCTTTAGCTATCACTCTCCAGCACCCTCACCACTACCTCCAGCCCTAGGCAATTACTATTCTACTTGTCTCTATGATTTGCCTATTCTAGACATATCCTATAAATGGAATTATATAATATGTGGTCTTTTGTGACTGGCTTCTTCCACTTATGATGTTTTCAAGTTTCATCCATACTGTAGCATGTATCAATACTTTGCTTCTTTTTTAAAAAAAATTGAGATACAATTCAAATAACATAAAATTTACCATTTTAATTTAAAGTGTACAATTCAGTGTCCTTTAGCGCAGTCCCAATGTTGTGCAACCATCACTGCTATCTAATTCCAGAACATTTTCATCGCCCCAAAAAGAAACCCTATACCCATTAAACAGTCGCTCTCCATTCTCCCCTCCCAGCAATCCCTGAACCACCAATTTGTTTTCTATGTCTGTATTTGTCTATTCTGGATATTTCCTGTAAATGGAATCATACAACAATATGTGACCTTTCGTGGCTGGCTTCTTTCACTTAGCACAATGTTTTCAGGATTTCTCTGTGTTGCAGCTTGTATCAGTACTTCATTCCTTTTTAGAGCTGAATAATATTCCATTGTATATATATATATATCACTTATAAAAAATCTGTTCATTCATTGATGGACATATGGGTTGTTTCCACCTTTTGGCTATTATGAATAATGCTGCTATGAACATTTGTGTACAAGTTTTGCATAGACATGTGTTTTCATTTCTCTTGGATATGTATCTAAGGGTGGAATTGCTGGGTCATATGGTTTAATCTTTTGAAGAACTGCCTGTCTGTTTTCCAAATTGGCAGCACCATTTCATATTCCCACCAGCAGTGTATGAGGGTTCCAATTTCTCTACATCCTCACCAACACTTGTTATTTTTTGTCTTTTTTATTCTAACCATCCTAGTGGTATGAAGTAGTATTTCATTGTGTTTTTTATTTACATTTCCCTGATGACTAATGATGTTGAGTATCTTCTCTTGTGTTTATTTGCCACATGTATATCTTCTTTGGAGAAATATCTATTCAGATCCTTTGCCCATTCTTAAATTGGGTTGTCTTTTAAATTATTGTGTTGTAAGAGTTCTTTTTGTACCCTAGATACAAGTCTCATCAGATACAGGATTTGCAAATATTTTCTCCCATTTTGGGGGTTGTCTTTTCACTTTCTTGGTGGTGTTCAATGAAGCACAACATTTAAAATTTTCAGGAAGTCCAATTCATCATTTTTTTCTTTTGTTATTTGTGCTTTTGGTGTTGAATGTAAGAAACCATTGCCAAGTCCCACAATTTAGTTTTAGAACATTTCCATCATCCCCAAAATTCTCTATGCTTTGTGTATAGTCATTCTCTCTTCCCACCCCAGGCAATCACTGATCTTTTCTAGACATTTCATATAAATGTAATCTACATGCATATAAATGGAATCATGTAATATGTGTTCTTTGGTCTGGCTTCTTCAACTTAGGATAATATTTTTGAGAAACATCCATGTTAGTGCATGTATCATTATTTTGTCCCTTAATTTTGCTGAATTGTATGGCTATGACCAATTGATGGACATTTGGGTTGTTTCCAGTTTTAGCTATTATGAACATTTTTAGCTACTGTGAACATTTGTATACAAGTCTCTGTGTGGGCATATGTTTTCATTTCCCTTGGGAAGATTCCTTGGAGTGGAAATACTGGGTTTTATGGTAAACTTAACATTTAATTTTTAAGAAACTGCCAAACAGTTTTCCAAGGTGTACCATTTTATACTCCCACGAGCAGTGTATGAGAGCTCCAGTTTCTCCACATCTTCAGCAACACTTGGTATTATCTGTGTTTTTATTGTAGCCATTCTAGGTGTATATGTGTGCAGTGGTATCTCATGATTTTAATTTGCATATCGCCAATAGCAAATGATGTTTGTTGAACACCTTTTTTATGTGTCTGTTAGCCATTTGTATATCTTTTTTGATGATATGCTTACTCATATTTTTGCCTATTCTTAATTGTCTTTATTTCCTTTTATTATTGAATTTTCAGGGTTTTTAAAAATACATTCTAGATATATGCCAGATATATGATTTCTAAATAATTCTCCAAATTTGTGACTTTTCTTTGAATTTTCTTTATGCTGACTTTGTAGCACAAGAGTTTTATATTTTATTCAAGTCCAATTTATTCACTTTTAAAATTGCTCCTGATTTTAGTGTCATGTATCACTCGTTGCCTAACCCAAGGACACGAAGATGGTCTCGTGTTTTCTTCTAGGAGTTTTGTATTTTGGGATCTTACATTTAGGTTTGTGATCCATTTGGAGTACATTTTATGTGTAGTCTGACGGCTTGGTCAACTATCAGTTCATGCCGGGGATACCTTTCCCTGGTGGACTTTTCTTGGCCGCCCTGGGCGGTACTACGACTCCCAGCAGGCAGCGCGCCCGCCCGCCCGCCCGCCCTCCGCGGAGCGGGAAATCCAGAGTGTCTGAGAATTGAGGCTTCCGGGAGGAGCTGAGCCACAGACTGTGGTTCCGACATCCGCTCCATTCAACCCTTTCTCAAGAATCTGGTCTCTGGGAGAACGGCCTGAACGACCTCCCTGTTCAGACCCGGCCCCTGACTTCCGGCCACCTACGGCTTCCTCACTGGTCTGGTCTAGCAGTGTTTCTTCCGAGTTTCCCGCAGGCACTAATTCTTGAAGACCAACTGCAGTCCCGCGTTTCGCAGGCCGGGTCAACCAGAGGCGAGAGGAGAAGTCGGTGGACGGCGAGGAGAGAGTGTCCATTTCTCCTTGAAGCGGTGGGCCGGCCCGGCTGGGACCCCAAGAGGAGTAGGGGACCCGAACGGGGTGCAGAAGTTCGCGGGTTCCTACCCCCCGGGGGGGGGGGCGGCGGGCTTCGGCGGGTCCAGGCTCGCCCTTCAGAAGGCCCATCCGGGTATCCAGCCCCAGCCTCGGCCACCATGTCCCACAAGGTCCCTTTGGACTGCTCAGCATCACACGCCAGCTGCCTGGACCTGTGGAGGGAAAAGAATGACCAGCTAGTCCGACAGTCCAAGGTAATACAGTTGCAGGGGCCTTGGTTTTGCAACCCCAAGGTAGGTTTGCAGGGAATTTACCCCAGCCGCCTGACTGCCGTAATGATTGGAGAATGACATCCCCTGCCACTGCTGTGAAAAGCTCAGAAAGAACTGGCCCTCAGTGACACCCCTCTCCCAAATTTGCCAGGTGGCTGAAGACTCTGGTCTGTCTCTGAGGCGACAGCAATTGGCTCAGGACGCTCTAGAAGGGCTCAGGGGGCTTCTTCATAGTCTGCAGGGTAAGTAGGGTTCTTCCCAGGATGGTTAGTTCCTCTCCTCCACAGCCAGACACACAGTTCCTCTTCTGCATTTCTGGTATTGAGGTGATCACTCAGGGGTCAGGGAGCCCTGTTTTTAAGGCACAGATAGGACTGGGGTGAAATCATGTTTGTACAGGTGACTTTCCCTCCTCCTTACACACACACACACAAGGAGCCATTTGAAGAAGTGGTTTCTAGGGTAGTTTGATCAGGAAAACTTTCTAACCTTTCCAGACTGTGTCCAGAAGGTAGGTTCTTTATTGAGGCCATTTTGGTTGGAGTGGGTCAATCTATAGGTCAGGATAGTATTTGGGGAAACTTTGATGGGGGTGCTGTCAGTGAAACCAGCATTTGTTGCTCCAGGGCTCCCTGCGGCTGTTCCTGTTCTCCCCTTGGAGCTGACTGTCACCTGCAACTTCATTACTCTGAGGGCGAGTCTGACCCAGGGCTTCACTGAGGACCAAGCCCAGGATATCCAAAGGGGCCTAGAGAGAGGTGAGAGCCAGCCACAATCTGAGTTTATAAGCCCTTGCAGAGGGATGGGAGGAGCACTATATCTGTCACCTCCACAGATAGATGCCGTTTTCTGATCCTCCATGTGTCCCTCAGACCAGGTTGAGATATTCTTGTTGTGACTGTTAGGCTTCTGCAGAATAGAAAGTCCAGGGCCTGGGGGGCATGGAGGATGAGGTTTCACCTCAGCTGTTATATATATATACTCTGCAGTGCTGGAGGCCCAGGCACAGTTGGGCCCACAGCGAGAACATGGACTCAGGGAACTGTGGGACTTCATCCTCCATGCTTCCACTCCTACACCGGAGCTGCTCCCTGCCCTACACCATTTGGCTGGGCTGCAGGCTGCCCTCTGGCTGAGCACTGACCATCTTGGGGACTTAACCTTACTGCTGCAGACCCTGAATGGCAGCCAGGTAATGGGAGAAATGACCTGGATTTGAGGACTACCCCTCCCCACCCTACCTCACCTGATTTCCACCCTCTGGCTGCAGTAGCATCATTATGTGCTGGAAAGACTTCTGGGTTTGAGGTCAGAAGACCTGGGTTCTTCTCACAGATTCTTGGGTGACATTGCTCTGATTGTGCCTTTAGTGGGGGTGTCTGTTGAGAGTGTTTTTTATAGTTTAATGATCTCAGGTAGGGTGGGTCTCTCATGACTTTGCTTAAGTCACCTCCCAGCCTCCATCTTCTCTTCAGTACCCAGACATGGTTCTTGCCCTGTGTCCTTCATAGACTTATTCTGAGTGAGTAGGTGAACTGGTATAGACCATCACTGCCCCAGATATTTCCTCCCTTTATCCTTGCCTTACAGCATTGTCTTTTAGAATTGAAGGAACAGGAATCAGGAGGACCCTAGAGCTTAAAGTCCAGCCAGGGTAGACTGATATAGAAAAGGGGATGGTTGTGGGCTTGAAGACTCTGGTTATCCTTCTCTCCCCAGAGTGGAGGCTCTGAGGATCTGCTGCTGCTTCTAAAAACTTGGAGCCCCCCAGCTGAGGAGTCAGATGCCGCACTGACCCTGCAGGATGCCCGGGGCTTAAGGGATGTCCTTCTCACAGCGTGTGCCTTCCGCCAAGGTCAGCTAACCACCTAAGTTATCCTTTCCTCTATACTGCCAGTGCCATGAAACCTCACTGGGCTCTTGTTACTCTACCATGTCCCCTGCCCTATCGGCCTCTCTAAACTCACACCCTGATTGCCCTCAGGCCTTCAGGAGCTGATCACAGGGAGTTTGCCCAAGGCACTGAGCAACCTGCATGAAGCAGCCTCAGGCCTGTGTCCACGGCCTGTATTAGTCCAGGTGTACACGGCTCTGGGGACCTGTCTCCGTAAGATGGTAAAGACAATCCTTGGATAGGTCAGGGGAAACCATGGGTGTTACCGACAGCTTTCTGCTTTGTGAGGATAACAGCCCCGTGTCCTCCCACCTCACCAGGGCAATCCACAGAGAGCACTGCTGTACTTGGTTGCAGCCCTGAAAGAGGGATCAGCCTGGGGTCCCCCACTTCTGGAGGCCTGCAGGCTATATCAGCAACTGGGGGACACAGCAGCAGAGCTGGAGAGTCTGGAGCTGCTGGTTGAGGTAAAGTACTCTGCCAGGTAAAGATACTGGGTGGAGGAGTGCTGAGGTTGGGCAACCATGGTCAAGGTGCAAGTATAAGGAAGTGTGTCTCTCAGAGATTATAGATATACTTTCTTCTTTTTGTCCCTTTTAGGCTTTGACTATCACCCACAGCTCTGAAGTACCCCAGCTTCTTATTGAGGTAAAGTTGCTACTCCCACAACCTAGCCCAGCCTCACCCCTTCATTGTGGCACACAGAGCCAGGCCAAACACCTACTAGCAAGCCGATGCCTACAGACAGGCAGGTGAGGTTCCTTCTTGCTCACCTGAGCTTCTTTTCCCACTTTTGAGGTCGCCCCTGGGTTGTGACTCTGCTTCTGTCCTTGGGAGTCAGGGATGGAGGAGGCAATGGTGGGACATAGGTCCATACTCCCCAGCCTTGCTGCAGGACCTGAACCAAGCACTCTTTACCCAGGCACTAACTTCCTATATCTTTAAACCTCTGAAATCTCCCTAATCCATTCTGTAACTAGGGAAGATCCATACTCAGGATTGGAGCCCCAAAACTCCACCCTCCCCATCCCCTAGGCCTCTCAAGCATCCCTTCATTAGTTAAGGACATTCTCACTGGAGCCCTTGGATGGCCCTGCTAAGGGCCTAAGGTGAGGCTCATTGACTGTGACTCCTTAGGGCAGAGGATGCTGCAGAGCATTACTTGGATCTGCTGGCCCTGTTGATGGATGGTTCAGAGCCAAGGGTGGGTGTTCTTTAAGGTTCTCTAAAATGGGGTGGGAGATTTGGGGGCCCCTTTGGAGTACAGTAAGACTGCTATTTTCTGTGTTTCCTCTACAGTTCTGTCTGTTCAGTCTGGGTAGTAGGGGTGGGTTTGGGTGGGAGCCAGAATGAAAAGACTTCCTAGAGCAAGAAGTCCAGGGCAGCAAGCAGTCAGTGGTCTCTGCATGGTAGAGAGCCTGGTGAAGAAGTTGGGGGTGGTGGTTCATGCTTCTTCAAGACACTGTACCCTCCTCCCACCCAGTTCTCCCTACCCCCAAGCCCCCCAGGACCCTGTATGCCTGAGGTGTTTTTGGAGGCAGCAGCAGCACTGATCCAGGCAGGCCGAGCCCAGGATGCTTTGACTGTATGTGAGGAACTGCTCAACCGAACATTATCCCTGCTCCCCAAGATGCATCAGCTATGGGAAGATGCCAGAAAAGAAGCCAAGAAGCCACCACACTGTCCACTCTGGGTCTCTGCCACCTACCTGCTTCAGGGCCAGGCCTGGGTACAACTAGGGGCCCAAAAAGAAGCAATTAGTGAATTTAGCCGGTGAGCTCAGGAAGCCACCCAGGGCCCTCGGGGAAAGTGTTGGGGGATGATCATCTGATCACTATTCTTATCTACCTGCCCCAGGGTTTCTGAGGTTGAATCCTTTTCATCCCTGCTTTATGTCCCAATTCAGGTGCCTTGAGCTGCTCTTCCGGGCCATGCCTGAGGACAAAGAAGAAGGTGATCTAGTCTCTTAGTTTTCCTCTCCTGGAAGTAGTGGTAGTGGAGATGGGTTTCCTTTCCATACATCCCAGCCCACCAGGAGACTTAAGGAAAGGGGACTCCAGGCATGAGAAGAAATAGAAAGGGACTTGGGGTTTTGGTGACTGTGTGGCTAGGAAGCTACTTATTGACTTTGCGCCTGGTCCCCAGGGCTTGCTTCTGACTGTGAGCCAGGGTGCAGACCAAATGTAGCACTACAAGAGCTTCAGGCAGCTGCCCTGATAAGTCGTGGACTGCAATGGGTGGCCAGTGGCCAGGATTCCAAAGCTCTACAGGACTTCCTCCTCAGCGTGCAGATATGCCCACGTATGTGTACTTGCATGATGTCAGATATGCACAAATATATATCAGGCCCATGGAGTAGCTCCTTGAGCATAGGTGTAAGGGTGGTATTCCCAGACAGGAGTTGTGAATGGGGTTGTGCAATATGTACCTGGGGATATACCCAGGCGTGCACATACAGACATACACAAGTACATATACAAGGCCCCCCAAGAGTTCCTAGGTTTTCCCAGCATTCTCAGACACAAAAACTATGACTACACTGGGGGTGGACTGGGTAGGAGGAGGGCCAGCTGAACCCTTTGTCCTAGGCAGGTGAGAAAAAAGAACTTTTAGACTTGTGGGTGAACATTCAGGGTGGACCTGGGATAGGAATGTTTGGGAATAATCTCCCCTGATTCACGTGTGACCATAGGCAAACCACTTCTCTCTAGGCTTCAGTTTCCCCTTTTATAACATAATGTCTAAGTCTCTGTACTCCGGGGTGGGGATACAGATAATCAAGATGCTTCCCTTCACCTGCTTCTGACTCTGAGGCGGCTAGATCGGAGGGATGAGGCCACTGCTCTCTGGTGCAGGTTGGAGGCCCAAACTAAGCTGCCCAAGGAGGATGCCACATGGTGAGGCTGAGGCCTTCTGGCTTGGGATTGAGGGGCAGTTGGAATCTTGGAAACTCAGGCCAGTTAGGGGTGGTGGGGAATGAAAGAGGGGGGATGACTACCCAATCTTCTGCCTCTCCTTCACCCTGAAGCATTATCCTTCTTGCTCTCCAGGTCTCTCCCCCTATACCTAGAAGCCTACTTGAACTGGATCCACCCCCCTGACTGTGAAACCCTCCTGGAAGAGTTTCAGACTTCTTTGCTGGAGCCTTGTGAACTGTAGTTGCTGCATTTTCCAGACCAACTTCAGCTGGAGCCCCAGTGGGCCATCTTTCTCTGGGGAGGGCTTTCTGCTTTACCATCCTTAGGGAATGTGCCTGGAGCTGACCATTCTTATGTATCTCTAGCATGGGAGAGGTTGGTGGTAGTCCTGCCAAATTTGACTTAGACACTGCCATTCTGATTCTGGGGGAATTCCCCCGCCACCAAGTCCTTGCCTTTGCTCATGGTACTTTTTTTCCTGTTTGCTCTTTTCTTGTGTTGAGTAAAATCTCATATTTGTCTCTTGCCTGCCTACTACATTTATTTGAGTGGGAAGGCTCACAGCTGCCTGGTTCAGTTGAGTGCTGGTTGCCTCTCCCAGCATCCTCTCCTGCCTTATGAGTTTGAGGTCTGGGGCTGAGGAAAGGGCTATACAAATCCTTTACTTAGGAAGCAGTGTCTTTTTGTTCTTCCCTCTGTCCCAAAGCCCAGGATTCTGTGCTAGGTGACAGAATGAGTGGAGTTGAGTTTGGAGAGTGCTCTGGGAAGGCCTTCCAGGACTAGGGTGGAACCTTGATACTTAGGGAGGAGGGACAAGAAGAACTCTGAGTCAGGGTGGCTTGCCTGCTCTCTAACTCTTAAGTTCTAGCAACTGGATCTGTTCAGTCAAATGGGTCTTTGTGGGTAGGGAGTGAACGGTGAATTGAAACATGCCACTGAGAGCTACCTATTGACTACAGTCAGAATGAACAGATGTTTTGGGCCCAAAGACTTCAAGTCTCAGCTTGCAATTTTCTTGCTTCTTTGAACTCTGTTGAATCTGTTGTGTGTTCTGTACTTGTCTTTTGACTTCTTTCAGAATTTAAGTGCCCTTCTCCCTTTAGCCATTAATATTAATCCCCTGTGGTAAGCAGAACATGTACCCCTAAACTCTGAGGAAACGTATAGCCTGTGGGATTGGGATTACCAGAGGTTGCAATGGATTAAGAGCTGGTGTGCTAGTCAAAGGGTCCAGGGCAGAGATGGAGATCAGCCCTGAGCCCAGCATGGGGTTTTTTGTCTTCTTTTTATTTTTTAAAATTGTGGTAAAATATGTATAAAATAAAATTTCCCATTTTAACCATTTTTAAGTGTGCAATTCATTGTTGCGCTACCATCACTACCCTCTGTTACCAAAACTTTTTCATTAACCGTAACAGAAACTGTACTCATTAAGCAGTAATTCCCTGTTACCTTCCCCCAGCCCCTGGTAACCTCTGATTAACTTTCTGTCTCCATGAATTTCCTTATTTTAGATACCTCATACAGTTGAAATCATTTGATATTTGTCCTTTTGTGACCAGTTTATTAGCATAAACTTAGCATAATGTTTTCAAGATTCATCCAGGTTGTAGCATGTATCAGAACTTCATTCTTTTTACAGGTGAATAATATTTCATTATATGGTTATATCATATTTTGTTTCATTCAAGACAGGGGTTGCTTCTACCTTTCCACTTTTTGACTATTGTGAGTAAAGCTATAACATTGGCAAACAGGTATCTGTTTGAGTCCCTGCTTTTAGTACCTTAGAGTGGAATTACGAGCTAATATGGTGATTCTGTGTTTAACTTTTTGAGAAACACCCGCAACAGTTTTCCAAAGGGGAGGGGAAAAGGGGCAGGATGCAACGTTTCGAAGGAGGAAGAAGAGTGTTGCAGAACTAGGCGAGAGTGACAAAGGATTTAGATGGTGATGGAATTTTGGAGGATCCTCAGGTTTAGGGAGATAGGCG
>PVKY010011649.1:0-11928 GCA_004027775.1 Bradypus variegatus
CGTGGGGGTTGTGGTGCTGCCTGAGGATTCCCACTGGCTCAGCCTCGCTGTGGTGCTGTGGGATACTAAAACTACTCTCATAAGCAAGAACGAAATGACTGATGGGACAGCTATTAAGGTGTTTTCCCATTCAGGTAGGAAGTCCATTGAGGACATGTAATTTTCTTTTCTCTGGCAACATAAAGTTTGCTGTTGAAGAGAGTTCACCATCATAAAGCTGAGTCCAGGATCTGGGTGTGAAAGTCGGGAGATTATGGTCAGTTCTTGAGAATGGACTCATTTTGAAGGTATAGAGCAGTGATGGGGGAGTCATTTGCATTAGAGTGATGAGGGTGTATAAATACTAAATGATCAGAATACGTGAAGCCTTTCAACTCCCATAGGCAGGTGAGTGGTTTCCTTCCTCTGTGCACGTGCTCACCTTGTCCTCACAGCCCACATCGTGAGGGCCCTTGAGGGTCAGCTCCACGGGGGCAGGGCTTTGTCCACCTTGTTCGTCGCCCTGCTTCCGTGACCTGGACCAGCCCTGGGCACACCGTTGGATCCAATGAATATTTTTTTGTATAAGTGAATACATGAATGGCTGCGTTTCTTCTCTGTTGAAAGTTCCATATGAGAGGGGCCTCGATCCTGGGGCCCACAGTAATGCTGGGCCCAAGGGGGGCTGCTCTGGGCTGGGGTTCTGACCTGGGCTCCTCCGTGAGCATTTCCTGCGATGGCGGCATGGCAGCTGCCTACATCAGCCCCAGTTTCCTCTTCAGTAAATCGACTCCTTGTGACTTATTATGAGAATCAAGTGAAATAATACATAGGAAAATGCTTTTAAAACCGTGAAGTTTTGTTGTCAGTGACTGTTCCATCTGTCTGTCCTCAGTCCATTCATCTGTCCACCCATCCATCCATCCATCCATCCATCCATCCATCCATCCATCCATCCATCCATCCATCGCTATCATTTATCTGTCTGTTATTAATTATGGTCATTTAGGGCAGTGTGTTCATGCTTATGATAAAAATAACTCGGATAAGATTTCTGTAAATGGTATGTGTGCCTCAGCGGCCACACATTGTCAGAGGAGGCAGGGAAGATGTTGGGAAGTCCAGCATACAGAGAATTGATTAGCTGCTGGAGAGTTCACTAAATATATCCTCTTAAAACCCCCAAATGAATAACATTTCCAAATGCTTTGTTCTTGGAAAAATATTGGTTTTGAAAATCCACCAGTATATTGAATATTCAATTTGTTAACTGCATTGAATAAACTCTATGATATGCCAGGCATTCTATTAGGAACTTTAATATACATTGTCCCATTTAAGGTTATAAGTACTGAATTTAAGTGAAGGTTTGAATAAAAGAAAGACAATGAGGATGGAATTATGGAAAGAGAATTGGTATGGAATTCCAGTCAAGATGACCCAGTAAGTTCTTGCTTTGATATGTCCTTGCCAGCACAAGGGCTGAGCAATTACAGGAAAAATTTTAAAAGAGAAAACCAAAATACCTCAGTGGGTTAAAAAATAAGATAAACATTTCATGAAATAGAAATGAAATGAAATAAAAATAGCAAGCAGTTTGCTACATTCTGGGTCCAAAAGCTTCATTGGTGGCTAGGATTTTAGCACAATGCAAACAACCTAAATAACATTAATAAATCAAATTCTGGTGTAAAAGCAATAAATAATATGGCATAACCAAGGTGTATCTTAAGAATGCAAGGATGGTTCTATGTTAGAAAATCTATCATTTAATATAGCATGCTAGCAGATTGAGAAGGAAACATACAATAATTTCAACAGTTATAGGAAAATTATTCAATAAAAGCCAAAATTTACTCATAAAAACAGCTTTCACTAGGACCAGAAGGGAGCATTATCAATTTAATAAAGGGTATTTATAAAAAATCTATAGGAGATGTCATACTTAAAGGTGAAACTTTAGAAAGATTACCTTTTAAGTCAGGAACAAGGTAAAAAATGCCTGCTATCACTGCTGCTACTGAATATTATCTTCTAGTTTTAGCTAATGTAATAAGAAAATATATTTAAAAAATAAGGTATATGAATTAGGAAGGAACAGAACTGTCCTTATTTGCAGATGACAGGATTGCCTATGTGGAAAATTCAAGAGATTCTTTGGAAAAACTATTAGAATTAGTGAAGAAATTCAACAGGTTTTCTTGAGTCAAGATAAAATTTTAATAGCATTCCTCTATACAAAGAAAGCCTAGTTATAAAATAGGATTTAAAACATTTCCATTCATAATAGCTACCAATACTCCAAGTTACCTTCAAAAAAAAAATCTAACAATGTAATCAAGAACTTTTGACTATTGTATATACTAAAGCCAACCTGATGAAATAGCGAAGTATAACATGGATGGGAAGACTCAATGTGAAGCTGTCAGTTTACTCCCAGATTACTCTCTGGATTGCATGTAATTCCTAATAAAATTCCAACAGGAATTTAAAATTCAGTTTGACAAGTTAATCTTAAAGTTCATGTAGAAGAATGTGTCAGGAAAAGCCAAGATAATCCAGATGTGGCCAGGCTGAGGAGTCTTGTTCAATTCGATAGTAAGGCAGCTGGAGCCGTAGTAATTGATCCGGTATGATAATGATTAGGGCAGGCAGACAGGTGGAGCTGAACAGAAAGCCCTAAATCAGATCCATGGCGTATGGAAACATGATATGCCCTATTTCATCATTTTTAAGCTCTTTTGTTTCACAATTTAATATCTCTGAAATATAAATTTATCTTATAATCAGTGGTGTTTTATAATTGTTGTCAGCCAGATGGCAGACCAAGCATAGTTTTATGGAAATCTTCTGATAAGAATTATAGAATTGATGATTTCTGGAATGGTGTGAAGACATTATAAATCTGTGGGAGAAAGAAATGTCCCATTTCATAAATTATGCTGGGACAATTAGGTTATACATGTGAAAAAATAAAATTCGAATACCATATACAAAATCAGTGGCAGGTATCGTAAATACCCAAGTGTGAAAAGCGTATGTTTAGAATTTTAGAAGAGACTGGAGGAGACTGTCTCAACAACCTGGGTTAGCAAGGATTTCTTAAGCTTGTCCTATAAAGCACAGGCCATAAAGGAAAAGACTGATCAGTTTGATGACAGCAGAATTTTAGACAATTCTGTAAAGGACATTCTGAACAAACTGTGAAAGGTATGTCCCATGCACATATGTGTTTTTTACAGTTCTGAGTATGTGATTTATCTCCAGTGAAGCAAATTGCTAGAGGAGGAGAGAGCCAGAGAAAGGGAGAAGATGCCCCTAGGGCACAAGCCAACAGAGGCCCGTGTGCAGGCTGCATGAGGGATTCTGACTGGTACATGTCAACACGGAGAAGTCAGCAAAGCAGGGAGTGGAGAGGAGCGGCCTGTCCCTGGCGAGGCAGCCTCAGAGAGAGGGTGGGACTCGCTGCCAGCTCCGGCTCAGCCGCTCGGGGCCCTGACCCCTGTGCTTTGACTGGCTGGGGACTGTGCTCCACCAGCTGATTAAATACGGTTAGTAATACTCTTGTAGATGCTAATGGGGAAAGGGCGTGTTGACATTCTCTGAAGCAGCAGCTCCCTTTATTCTCTACCCCATTTTCCTGCTTCGTTTTCCCCCACAGCACTTATTACCCTCTGACATGGTTAATGGTCTCTTGCTGTGGTCTGTTTCCTGCTCCCTCTACTGAATGCTAGCTCTAGAAGGGCCGTGGTTTGTCTGCTGTGCTCGCTGTTGTGCCTTCAGTGCATTTAGTACACTGCTTGGCACATGACAGTGTAAATGTTTCTTAAATAAATGACTGGATGAATGAATGAATGAGGGAAAAGTGATGCACTTTCACAATTGTAAAATGTGTCCTCATCAGATTGGGAAATTTTTTTTTTAAAGTCTGTTATTACCAGATACGTCAAAGACATGGCGGAACGGGAATTCTCCAATGGTGTATGTACAAAGTACAAATTTGTACAACCACTTGGCACTTTTAGTAAACTTGTGAATGTGTATGTTTTTAACCAATTATGGCTACTGCTTGGACCTATACATCAGAGAAACTTCAACAAGGAAGGAAGTACAAAACGGTTCCCTGCAGCACTGTTTTAGTAGTAAAAATTGACAACAACCTAAATAATAATAGCGACTCAAATAAAATGTGGTAAATTCATACAGTAGTTAAAATGACTGAAGTGATTCTACCTTAATTAGCATGGATAAATCTGAAAATGATCATATGGAGTGAAAACAGCAAATTTCAGAACAAAGTGGTTAGTATGCTTCCATTTCCACCCTGTTTAAAAACATGCAGAATAATATAACTATATACTTGCCATAAAAGTATAAGAAAATATATGTGAATGACACACAGCGACTTGAGGATGGTTAGTAGTTACCTCCGAAGGGAAGGCAGCTCCAGGGCCTTCACCTCTATGTGCTATTCCTTAGAAACAGAAGAAAATCTAATGTGGATATGGCAGAGTACGAAGATTTGTTAAAGCTCCGTGGATTTGTGTCCATGGATATTGATCACATATTCTGTACTATTTAGGTTTTAGATAGTTCATAATTTTGAAAAAAGGGATAAAAGAAAGATCTTGATTCAAATTCTGCTTCTAACTGTAGGACCCTGGCTCATTTCTTAATCATTCTGAAAGTTGGTTTGTTCACCTGTAAAATAATTTCTCCTTTGCAAAACTGTTTTAATCATTGAAGTTAATGCCGATGAAGTGCAGTGTGTGCAGTTGTGAACTCAGTGCAGGGCAGCTGTTGAATTAATGAGATTAAATTGCAACACAAGTGCCTGGAAGGTGGAAGGAGGTGAAGGGTAGTGGATGGGGTCCGACAGATCTGGGGGTACCTGCTTGTTCTACTGTGCTAGCTTGGTGGCTTTGAGCAAGGTACTCATTTTGTACCTCGGTTTTTACATCTCATAACTGAGGTGATGGCAGCTCTCTTAGGGAAGTGTGTGTGTGTTCAATGAGAGCAGAGCTCTTGCCTGTCAGGGCAGGTGACAGCGATCATGGCCAGTGTGCATCTGCCCCTGAGATCTTGCCCCCCTGCCCTGTGCTGCCCGTGCATGGTCTCACGCTGTCTTGACAGCAAACCCGGGTCTGCTGGTGCTCAGGACTCGCCCAGTTCCAGAGCTCTGAGCTTGGACACGAGTTTCTCTTTGAGGAGGTGGCACACATTGGCACTCTCCTCTCTTTGTAAGGAGATTTTTTTCCTTGTCATGTGTGTTTTGTTACACACGTACTGCAGGGTACAGACATACTGAAGCTTCATGTCTTTTTTTCAATTGAGGGGATGATTGAGGAGTTGTGAGTGATGGGAACCGAGGACAAGGCCCATGGGGTGCCTTCTCTGTGTGTGCCCTGGGCCAGGTGGAGCTCCCGTCCCCAGGAAAGAGGGTGAGACGTGGGGGCAGCAGGGCTCCCAGGTGGAGGCTTCTCTCACTGTCTCCTTATTCCTTTCCACAGCCCTCTAGAGTAGGCATTTCATTATCCCTCCTTTACAGATAAAGAAATAAACCTTCAGAGAGGTTAATTCATTTATACAGGTAAACTAATAATGTGGCTGAGCTGAAATTCAGACCTTCAGCTCCCTGCTCCTACATAGAAAATAACTTATATTCAGGAGGAATATAAGTAAGATGCTCCTGGAGCATGGAAGTGGGGAAATGGGAGGAGGCTGCGTGGAGGCTGTGGCATGAACTGGTCATCCCCTTCTTGGGATCATCCGTTTGCTCCAGCCCATGTCCCCCCCACCCCCGGGGTCACTGCAGAGGCCGCTCTTCCTGTGGCGTGAGCACATGGCACCTGTTGGGGATGCGCGGGGCCCTGGTGGAGTTGCACTGCCATGCAGGGGCTCTGGCTGCTGCAGTGCTGCCCGTGTGGGCCCACTGTGCCATCGAGACTCGCTAACAGCTGCCCTTTGTATTTTGGGGGCTTCTTTTTGGAAGAGTGTAGCAGAAGAGGAAAGTCATAAAATGTCGCATTGTCTATTGTTTGCCTCCACTGTTCAATTCTTGGCGCTTGGGAAAAAGAAAAAGAAAAACCTTTCTCTGTGTGTGAGAGCGTGTGCAGGAGACGCAGTGTTTCTGAGGACATGTCTTCAAATGCACTCGTGTTGGGCTATTTTTAGGCACCCTTTCTCCCAACAGTGCTGTTTAAAGATTCAGCTCAGGCTGCTAATAGGTATATTTATAACCATTCTGTCACTGCCCCAGCATGAAGGCTGCTGCAGATGATGCTATTCTTGGAGGCAGTTGCCATGGTTACCATTAACCCTTTTGCCTGGGAAGACTCTGTTAGTGGTATGCTTTGTTTCCCCTGGGTGCTCAGTAGCATCTAAATGCGTGAATGCACTCTGAAATGGAACAAAAAAAAATGAGTGCATTTTATGCTTAAACAGTGAATAACTCAGTAAATGAATGGGCAGCACTAGTAATTAATGTCAGTAGAGGTTCCCCCGTTACCCCTACAAAAATATAATAATAAGTTAGCTTTGTTGCCACTGCTGAGCCCTGGGTGCTAACATCATCTTTCAAATTTGAATGTAGGTTAACATGTGAGAAGGAAGAGTCTGTCCCTTAAGATACATTGTTCCTGCTTCACTGCTTACAATTTCTCTAATTTAGCAATTTATCAATTATAAAAATCAGACTCTCTTTGTCAATATTCATTCATTAACTACAACACCACTAGCACAGGTTCTAAAGCTGGCATCCCTTAGGGTGTAGATGCAATCTGGATTTCTCTAGAAGGACTCATTTGGCTGGACATTCCAAATAAATAGGATACAGTCAGACACAAAAGGACAGATATTGTGTGCTTCCACTTGCATGAAATTTCTATAATAGGCAGATTGATGGGGACAGAAAGTAGATTAGGATTAGCGGTTACCGGGGGAGTCACTGCTTAATGTGGACGAGTTCCTGCTCGGGGTGATAAAAAGGTTTTGGCAGAGGATGGAGGTGATGGTGGCACAATATTTTGAATGTAATTAATGCCACTGAATTGTACACTTAAAGTGGTTAAATGACAACTTTATGTTATGTATGTAATGAAGTGAAATTTCAAAAAACAGGAGAGACGTAGTCCCGCAGGTGGATTTACCACCACGCTTTTGATGAGCCTGCACCGTGAGACGTGCTGGGGTTGGTTCTTCTATGTACAAGTAGCTTATGGTTAGAAGAGAAACTAAACAATCAGCTGTCTAGAATGAAGAACAAAGAAGTGTTATGAAAAGATACCAGAAACAGTCTGTAGAAATGTAGAAAAGTTGCCATTTGGGCTAATTCTCAGGAATTCATTGTGATTAGCCTAGGTGGAGAGAGTGGTTGGAAAATCGCTGGCGGAGGGGAAATCTGTGAAAGTGCGATGGTCTGGTGGGTTATGACTGTGGCATGAGCTTGGGAGAGACTTAGGGGGAGTTGAGGCTGGAAAGACACAACAGGGAAGGTCTAGAACGCCAAGCTAAGGAAAATGCATAAAACTTTTCTTTCTTAACTGGTAATAGGAGGCTTAGTTGAATTATCATTCATCTTTGACATATACAATAGACGTTTTTACACTGCTGTTAAATGCCAGATATCATGGTGAGTGTACTGGATGAAGCAGGGTATTAAATGTACGGGTACAACACACATGCAAACAAAAAATAGAGATAATTCTTATTATTTAGAACTGCTGACTTAACCGGAAGACGTCTCTGCAATGAATAGTCTATCTGATTAAGTTCAGTGTAAACTGCATTTTGTGACCGTGGAATGGGTGGTTTGGGGATAAGGCGACAGGATCACTGCTGGCAGCCAGAGGTCTGAATCCTGGGTCAGCTGGCTCTGCGGCTCTGGGCTTCCGTTTCCTCAGGTGTGCGATGAAGGGGAAGGGGAGACCAGCCCTAGATGCCGTAAGTGATCCACCAGGGAGAGTGGGAGCGCCTCCAGGACGTCCTGGCCGGTTTCCCTCCGTCTGCCTGCACCCTGTGCACTACGGGAAGGAGCCCACATTGTGTGCACCCGTGTGCCGCTCCCTCCCCACCCCCCCACCCCAGACTATGCGCTCCTAAAGGGCAGGGACTGATGTCAGTTATTTTTGTGTTCCCACTTCCTAGAATGGATCTTGGTTTGTATCAGGCACCAGTGAGCACTGAATGAATGAACAAATGAAAACAAAACTGAGAAATGGTTAATGACTTTTTGGTGGAGTGGATTTTTTTGTTTATTAAGAATTGAGACGTACCAGAAGGGTCTATAGCAGACTGTCGTGATGAGCCGAGTGCGCTGCCCAGTGAGGGCGCGAGTGTGGCCGGCGCCCCTGCAGCCCCGGACCGGACCTGCTTCCCAGAGCGAACCACGGCCCTCGGCGGGGTGCTTGCCGCTCCTGCATTTCTCTGTTCTTCTAATGATGTGTCCCTCCCTGAGCGGTACCCAGCACCGAGGCATACGTCTTCAGCTTTCTGTAAGGCTGCTGCGGGCATTGGAGAGTTCAGAGAGCAGCTTCCGAGGTGAGGTCTGGCAGTAACTGGAGAGAAGGCCGGGGAGGGGGAGAGGCCCCTTTAGGCAAAGTAGGACTTGACTGGGGCAGCGAGAGGAGCCTTGCCACCTCCAGCACCTGGGGGACCAGGGAAGGGAGCCGGTCCGGCCCAGGAACCGGAAGCCTGAGGCAGGGATCCCACACGCCCATGGGATTTTTTTTTTTAATTAACTTTATTTATAAAAAAAATTTTTTTTCCAGACAAACTAAAACAAAGGAATAGGAAAAACAAATATCCTGAAATAACTTCGTTGCTTCTAGTATGCTCCTACCATACCTCAAGAAAATTAACAAACCATGGGATTTAAATAATGAAGGCTCCCTTACATTGTGCAGACTTTTTGATTTACAAAGCACTTTCATATGGGTTTTCCCATTGAGAAATCAGGACAAATATTATTCTTATTCTTTGAATAAGGGAACTGAAACTTAGGAATGTGATTGTCATCAACCAGATTGATTGTCATCAACCAGAGCCTAAAACATCCCAGAAAGCCATGAATTTTCAAGAAACTGAGGAAATCCCAGGCTTTCCTTTAGGCACCAGCTTTTAAACGTAATGCTTTGATATCTACTTATTCATGCTGACTTTGTCAAATAAATTAGATGGGTCAAACTTTTCAATTTTGTATTTCTTATCACACACGCAAAACATCAGCACATTATCCAGTAAGCCTCTTCTTATTATTGAGCATGCCAATGGACTGCTGCAGAGTAGACTGTAAATATGGATTACACATTTCTGGAGAACCTTCCAGAAAATTGAAAAATGCAGCAATTGTTTTCTCAAAAAAGGTTCATTAAAAATAAAAATGATGTGCCGTGAGTTGGGTTCCCATTCTGTCTTTTGAAGGATGACCTAAATTGTTTGGTATTAGTTGCTCAAGGAGAAGGTAGCCAATTCAGCAAGTAAGTGAAACCAGGAAGAGATTTCAGGAACAATCTAGCACATTCTGCCAGTGCATATGTCAGAAGTGCATTTGTTCAACAAAGACAGCACTTAAGAAGTATCATTTAGTTGGCAAAGAGACTATACTATCAATTTGTAGTTGAAATTTTAGACCTTGTCATATCAGCTTGATTATCCATTTCTGGGTGGATTTAGTATAAGACCGTGTGTGTCTTCCTTGTGGGTGGTTTTGGGACTAACCAGTCCATCCAGTGTTGAGGTGACATGTCAGTGGGAGCAGCCGGCATGATCAGCTGTGCTCCTAGCAGCCCTTTCCTGTCCTCACGGCAAACTCCGTTGTGGTTGGTGGGGCTCCTCTAGCATTCAGAACTTCAGAAAGGGGGGCACAGAGAAGGTGACATCATTTTTAATATAGTTGAAAGTTCACTTTAAAGGGAAAATACACTGGGCAAGCAGCGACTGCTGAGTGGAGGAGCAACTGATTTAGGAAGACGTCCTGGGCTGCTGTACTCTCAGGACAGTGGCTTCTTGCCCAGGGCCCTTGAGGGTGGATTTCATGCATTCTTTCATCCACAGTTACAGACATACACATTGACATGTCTTCCCTTAACTTATTCCATTTCCTTGTCAGTAGAGCGGAGGCAATAATAGTACCTGCCTCGTAGACTCTTGATGAGAATTAAAGAGATGATGTGTGACAAGCCCTTGGTACTGTGCTGGCCTGCGGTTCCTGGCTCTGCTGCCTTGGCTGCTACGTGCCTCGTTCCTCGATGGGCTGTGCGTGTTGTGACAGAGGCAGGTTACGCCCTGGCTCCAAGGGGCGCACGGTCTAGTTGCTGAAATCATTGGGTAAACAGATAATTACTTATGAGTGTCGTACAGGCTATATTGTGAAAAGGCCCTGGTTTTAATCCTGGTCATGACGCTTCCACCTGAGCGAGGGGGTGTGCATCATACTGGCTCAGGGCCTCAGGTTCCCCACCTGGAGGGTGAAGGTGGCGTCAACAGTCAGGGCCCCCGGGAGGGTTCAGTGGGACCCCATGTGCACCCTGCCTCACCCGGGTCCCGGGAATGCCCCATAAGTATTTGATGAATAAATGGAGCTGCTTTTCTTTTCAATGAACTTTTCATTGAATGTAAACATAAAGTTAGATAATGCACAAATCATAAGGTTCTGCTCAATGAAATATTGAACACCCTGCATAACTGAAAGTTTGAATACTATTGTGTAACCACCCCTCGGATAAAAAGAAATAGACTCTTGCCAGCACCCAGAAATCCTCCTTGCGGTGCCTCTGCCCATTTACGACCCACTCTTCTCCGCAGAAGTGAACACTCTTCTGAATTCTAATACCATAGATCATTTTGCTTATTTTTGAACTTTATATAAGTGGCTCTGTACAATATGTACGTTTTTGTATCTGGATTTTTCCCAATGTTACATTCAGCCATGTTGTTGCATGTGGCAGTAGTTGATTCGTTTCCCACTGGACTATGGTATTCCTTTTTATGAATATATCAGAATTTACTTATTCTGCTTTTGATTGGTATTTGGGTTATTTTCCCATTTAGGGTTATTATATAAGAATATGTAAGGTGTTCTTTGTGTGTCTTTTTGGTGCACATGTTTACATGTTTCTTTTGGGTGTAAACCTCAGGATCATGAACTCTGTAGCTGTTTTTATGAGAAAATTCTAATGGATGCAGTGTAGTGCAGTGGAAGTGTGGGGTAGTGAAAGTGAGATGGGTACAGAGAGGAGGGAGTACCTTGCTCTCCCAGGGAGGGTTTTAAAGAACGTTTCACAGCATCTGACCTGGCCATGAAGAGCGCGTAGGGATGGGCCAGACCGAAGTGGGGTGGGCTCCCAGGCTGAGGGGGAGGGTGACAAGGCCCCGCCACTCTGCAGCCACCCTCTCCTCCCTCAGACCTCATGCCTGTTGGACCCGTCACTTTAGGGACCCTTAGCTGTGCTTTGCTTCTGGAATCCTTTATTTGGCCCCCCTTTCTAGAATGGGTGCACCAGGGACTTCTTTGCCTAAATTTAAGAATACCATGCATGGTTGACTCCCAAGTCTGTGATCATTAAAATGCCATCAAATCTAACCGAACACAGCTGTTCTTCCAATGATGGCTTAGCAAGGCCTTGGGGTTCTAGGTGCCCTGTACCCTCAGATAGTACCCTGATTCTCAGTACCCCAGGCTACGGACATTGGCCACCGAGTCAGGATCCAGCCTGCCATGCATCCTAAGGCAGTCACTTTCTTTCTTTTTTTTTTTTTTTTTTTTTTTTTTTGTAAAACAAATCTGGTATCAACTTGCTTTTACAGCTTTGGGCAGAGCATGACAGACTTATTCTAGTCATTCTGTATTTTGCTTGTCTGGATTCTGGCTGTGCTTGCTGATCTGAGGACAGACCCCAGGCCTTGCCACCTCTCTGGTTTTGTTTGGGCATCTCCACCTGTTGGGCTCCT
>PVKY010011650.1:0-11895 GCA_004027775.1 Bradypus variegatus
GTCTCCTACACAGTGATATGTGGCCATGTTCTGGGCCATCATGGAGCTCTGTTTACAACAGATCTCATTTCTGGATATGGCACAGATGATGGAGATTTGGCCCTGGGATTGTGGGCACAGTTTTATTCCATGATGATGCACTGTAGTAACCGTGACCCACCATTGCAGCCTATTCCCTGGGGCAGGCAGATCCAGAGCCACTTTTAGTGACTGGTTCTGAGGAATAATTAACAAACAACTCAGGTGAAGGGCAAGGTCTGTAAGGCCTTCACCAGTTCTTGTCTGTAATCTTGCAGAGAACCTGGGACAGGAAACCTGGGAACAAGTAGAATCAATCATGCCAGTCACCACAAAACATACACCCACCATGGCCTTATTTCTGATGTCTGCTTCCTTGTTTGCCTTACTGTTGCCCTGGCCAATGCTGTATCCATTTTGGGGCTCAGTATAGAGACCTTTAATTGTGAAAGTATCAGAGGTATAGATGGCAAATGGCCCTCTAGATGAGGGGAACCAGGTGATGTCTAAATGTTGATGCTTGGCTTGCTAGCTATCTGATTTTTGGGGGTTTCTAAAACTCTGGTGTATATATCTCAATATGAAAATGTTAATATACACCATTTTTCAAAATGTTGACATAAGTATTGAAAGTGATTTACCAGGAATTCACAGTGTAATTCACTGAAAGTTCTCACTAAATTAGCTTGAGTTTTTATAATGAGTCAAGACTCGGTAAATGGATGCTGGTGGCAATGGAGAATTATTTTAAATTCATTGATCTGATCTGGAACAATAATCAATTATTCAGGATTCAGGGAAAATATTGAGATATTTACATGAGAAAATATCAAAAGCATTCTTTTTTTCCCACCTATGTGTCATACCCATGACCTCTTCAAGTATGCTTAACTGGAGGATGCCCCCAGGCCCGCACATCTGTATGCAGCTCGTGCCTTTCCATGTCCATCACGCCATGGCTTGTCTCTCAAGGACCCACCCTGCCAGCCCTGATTCTGACAGGAAAGACTGCTGCATAATGTCATCAAGCATTGTGTGCGTCCCTCGCTCAGCACCTCTGCAGCGGAAGCTTCCTGAGTGACATTAATATGAGCCACAGCTTTTCAGCTGTTTTGTTTCTTCAGGTCCCTGAACAACTAGTCGAACAATTAATTGCCACTTTTCTGTTCATGTAAATCTATATCTTAGTCTGCTTTGCTCTCCATGTAAAATGAAATAACAAATGGATGAGTTCTCGCTTTCTAGTGGTGTATCATGAAAAAGACCAAAGTTTAGTGGTTTTACAAAGTAATAGTATTCAGTCTCAAAGTTTTCATTTTTAAAGGCTTGCCTGGATAGAATCCTCTTCACAACTATTTCTGGTATTCAGTGCTAGCTGTCAGCTGGTGGCCATATTTCCTATGCATATGATTTCCCAATGTTTGTCTACAAAAGATATCTATGGGATTTCGTACAACATGGGGGAGAGGTCCATTCTTCAAGAGCAGACTAATACGGTGATTAAACAGACACATAGAGATAGCTAGATAGACAGTCCCATGTGCCTTGCCATTGGGCAAGCTACAGACCAAGGGTGACTGGCAGGCAGCACCAGAATGTCACACACAGCCTTTTGGAAAAAAGCATTGCCTAGATGATGACATGATTTGGACTTTTTCTGAGCCTCAAAACCATTAGTAAGTAAATTACCATTGTTTAAACCAACCCATTTAATGGTATTTGCATGAGCATCCAAGGAAACTAAACAGAAAACAAGCAAAACCAGTATCCTATATACACTCATGGAAGCCAATAGTAAGTAACTGTTAGGGAACTGACTCAAAAACAGAAACTAAGTCCAGAAACTCTTCCCTTCTGTTCAATAAGAATTTGAACTTTGTCCTACAGATGAGGGACTCCAGAATAGTAAGATGAGGACACTGGTGGAAAAAAAATCATCCTGTGGGGAAAAAGAATCGGGTAAAAAGGAGTCTACTCCAGGAGGAGTAGGCCCATTCTAGGGAAAACAGTCAGCTTCTTTCCCAAGCGAATCCTGTCTTTGCCCAATCGGCTCATGAACAAAGTAGCCACTGTGGCAGGAAGGAGGCTCAGATCGGGGCTCGGCAATGTGGACTTCCACTCAGTAAGGCTGACCTGGGTACAGACACTACTGAGTGCACAATAAGCCAGCGCACAGACCAACACTGAGTCCGGGATGTGCCACTGATACCAAAGTGATCAGCTTGCTACCTGGTGGCAGATTAATTGCATTGGACCATTTTCATCATAGAAGGTACAATATTTTATACTAACTGGAATAAATAAATACTGTGGAAATGGATATGGCTTCCATGCATATGATGTTTCTGCCAAAACCACAACCGGGTATTTAAAGAATGCATTATACATCTACTTTGTATTCTGCACAGCATAGATTCTCACCAGGAAACCCACTTCAAGGCAAAAGAAGTGTGTGAATGAGTCCATGTTCATGGTATTCACTGGTCTTACCATGTTCCCCATTATCCTGAAGCAAGTGGATTGATAGAACCGAGGAATGGCATTTTTTAAATTTTATTGTTTTATTAGAGAAGTTGTAGGATTACAGAAAATCTATTCAGAAAGTACAGAGTTCCCATATACCACCTGCACACATGCAGCTTTCCTAATTATTAACCTTTTGTATTAGTGTGGTAACTTCAGTACCATTAATTAAATATTATTATAACTGCACTATTAACTGTAGTCCATAGTTTGCATTAGGGTTCACTTTGTCATAAGTTTTATGGTTGCCTTTTGGTAATTAGAAAAGTTATAGGTTTACAGAAAAATCATGCAGAAATCACCGAATTCCCATATGACATCCCCCATTATTAACACTTTGCATTAGTTTGGTAACATTGATACAACTGATGAAAGAATGTTATATACCATTAACCACTGTCCGCAGTTTACATTAGGTTTCATTTTGTTGTACAGTCCTATGATTTTTTTTATTCTAGTAACATATATACAATCTAAAATTTCCTATTATATCCTTTCAAAATATGCAATCCTGTGGTGTTAATTATATGCACAGTTATGCTACCATCTCCACTCTCCATTACCAAAATTTTTCCATCACCCCAAACAGAAACTCTGTACCAATTAAGCATTAACTCATAATTCCCTACCCCTATTCCCACCCTTGGTAACTAGAATTCTAGTTTCTGACTTTATGAATTTTCTTGTTGTATTTATCTCATGTCTGTAAGATCATACAATATTTGAGTTTTACTGTCTGGCTTATTTCACTCAACATTAAGTCTTTAAAGTTTATCCATGTCATTGCATGGGTCAGAAACTCAATACTTTTTACAGATAGGTAATATTCCATTTTGTTTAGTCATTCATCTATTAATGGACAATTGGATTGGTTCCATCTTTTTGCAATTTTGAATAATGACATTATGACATCAGTTTACATGTTTATCTCTTTTAGTCCCTGCTTTCAATTTATTGGGGTATATACCTAGAGGTAAGATGGCCAGGTCATATGGTAATTATATAATTAACATTGTCAAATATTTTTCTACAATGGCTGCACTATTTTACATTCCCACAATGTCCACATATTCTCCAACTTTTGCTGTTTTTCATTTTTTAAAAGAGCAGACATCCTAGTAGGTATGAAATGGTATCTCACTGTGGTTTTGATTTACATTTCCCTATTGGCTAACTGATATTGACCATCTGTTCATGTGCTTTTTTGCCATTCGTATATGTTCTTTAAAAAATGTCTATTCAAATATTTTGTCCATTTTTAAATGGCCTTTTGAAGACTCAATTTTGGTGCCAACTGGGTGGCAATAACCTGCAGGGATGGAGTAAATGTTCCCAGAGGTGCATATTTTTTTCTGCCCACAGTTCTCATGGCATGAGCGTTGTGTTGGTTGGGCTCCATTCAACAGTTTCCCTGGCCTCACCCAGACGTTAATATTGACAACTTTTGGCCAACTGCACAGTCCACAGGCACATCAGGAAAGCTCTGGTCCCTCTGTGAGGGTTGTCAGATAAACTCTGGCCTCAGAAATTTGTGGATGTGTGTGGAGAATTAATGTGATGTAGCAATTTCTGCTGACCCTGATTGCTTCACAGAAAATATTAATAGGGAGAATTACATCATATAAATATTTGAGAAAAAATATTATTCTGGTAAATGATTCATGCATGCATGGAAAATTTAAAGAAAGGTATTAAGTACATATAAATGATACCAGGAAGCTGTTTGCATTAAAAACAAATGTATTGTGAGCCTGCCAATTATATCATATATACATATATATATATATATATATATAAATAAACCTGGGAGGGTGTGATACAATGATGGCATTGTAAGAGCACAAAAATTTATAAGTAACTTAAAATAAGTGCAGGGACCTTGTCAATGTTACCATGAATGAATGACAGAAAAGTGTGTTGCACCTGGATCCTGGTAACTAAGAGCAGCCCAGGATTTCCTGTTCCATCCCCCTTCGCTTGAAGAGGTAGGGTATAATTGTTGGTAAGTGAGGAGTATTTTTCATAGGATTTTTTCATAATACTAATTTAAACTGAGGGGACAGAGCTGCATGGGGTAAGCCAGGATTCATACTAGATGAGATGAGGCTGTGTGACAGCTATTTTGTTGCTACCTTGAGGATCAATGAAGTAAAGCATCCTCCTTATTCCTTCTGTATCTTGGGGCATAAAATAATAATTTCCTTGGAGTAATTAGAAAAGAATTTGTCTTGTATGATACATGAAGATTCTTCATAATGGAAGTTGTTTCCAGTGTCACAGATAAATTCTGTTGATGAGGGAAGACCATGTGGTGCTGTATGGGGAGGAGGAAGCACAGAACACTGCGAGATATCCAGATCTGGAAAGATGATGACTGGAGGTCACGCTGGCTGAGGAGGTCACCATGGGAACAGTACTCGGCTGTGGAATGGTGAGTGATCAGTGCTACCCACAGAGTTATCGAGACCTGCCAGCTGAGATTGTGACTACACCATTGACTTAACACATGCCTTCCACTGGGAAGTCAGTTACAATTACAGGTCCAGAGTTACCTGATGGAGAGGGAGAGAATGCTGAGGTCACCAGAAATCAAGAAATATGGGTGTGTCCCTAGAGAAATGAATGGTATTTTCATCCAAGATGTCCCAGCAAAGAAACCTCCAGTGAGACAGTTATCTTCAAGTTGAAGCTGATTGGTGCTGATACTTCAGTGTATAAAGCGATATAAGGCACACCTCGTTTTCCTTTCTCCCTCTTTCAGAATGAGAAGTAGGACACAGCTGTTATAAGCCTAGCCACAATGTCCCTGAACCAGACTCATGTCCCTCAATCTCTTTGCCATTTACTTAAGCACCCCAGGGTGAGTCTACTTGGCCAATGGCTCATTCTTCTCCAGTGGTGATGAGGTCACCAGTCAGAGATTTCCCAGGAAGAATTGTGAAAATCATGCTTCATGCTTTATGACCTCCAGATCCCACAGGACTAACTTCACTGCCCTTGGCTGCATTCTGACCATTATCAGGCTGCAGAACACATGGAAAGTGCCTAGAAAATCTGTCTTTCCATAAGTGCATGCTTTCACTGTTATTCATATTTTAGCATTAGGAAATGTAAGGGTGTGACAAATAACACCATAGAAAACAGTAAAATAGCAGCAGGAAGTCAAACAACCTTTCTTATGAAATGGTATAAATATTTATCAAAAGATTTCAAATATTTTATAGGGTTTGAAGTACTAATAAAGCTACTAAAAACCATGGAAATATGACTGGGTATACGAAGTCAAGAAAAAATATGCATATTATTAACCTCCTGTACATTCTTATTGTTACTTGAACATTCTTTGAACTATTGGCCAGACAGAGACTTTTTTTCCTATATTACCCTGGCTTCTCCATTGAAATATTAAGAATATATTTGACTCCAATGTATCTTCTCAAATTTTATGATTTTAAGATGCAAGGGAATGTACACCATTAAAGAGAATGCAGTAAGGAATGAACATGTTTTGAGGCAATCAGCAATGGCAATATACAAGCAATAGTCATTTTGGCACAAGTACTGTGGAGGAATGTAGCATATTTACCTTGAAGAAATTGTAAATAAATGAGAGATTATTCTGCAAAAAGCTTGGCAACTTGTTTGAATGCTAGGATTATGTGGCTAATGATATTTAATTACTCTAGCATTGTGAAACTACAATTTAATATCTTTACCTTCAAAATTTTGGTAATATTTTTAGTTACTATGAAACAATGATCTAGATATAATAAAATCTTTACAAAATAAGATTGTGCTATGTGACCGCAGAGTCCACCATGCTTTGTTCTGCATATGTAGCTGTGGTTAAAACACAATTGGTTTTCCCAGGAGCTCAGTCTCAAGTTTAGATAATAAAATGGAGGGCCATAGACTCTAGAGGAGGCTCTGCAGGTTTCCATGGAGCCAAAAAAATGGATTGATTGTGTGATGGAAGAGAAGGGTACTCCCATAGCATTAACAAATTATGGGAAATATAGTGAATGCATAAAATGCCTCATCAAAATGAGGCCAGTTAATAGTAAGTGATTGAGGAAAAACCTTGGTAGCCAAAATATGTAGAAATTTTGAGGAAAAAATTATTCACCTTGGCCAGGTACGGTCTCATGTAGAAACATGAATAAAATGACCCAGCCTAACACCATATTGTTGGAATCAACCTCAGAAACACCAGAAGTGTGAGAGAATTTTCACCTTAGTGATCAACCCTTCACTTTCTCAGAACTAAACTACAGTACAAAATTTATTAGAAGTTTATGCCTTCATTTTTTCCCCTAAGATGGTCAAATAGGCAGACTAGGCTTCAGTTTGTTCACCAGGACAGCAGTTAAACAGCAAGAAACTGTCTGCAACAAATTTTGGGGGATCCTGTGGAGTTAAGAAATAAACTGTCTGTCATCCAGGAAGAAAAGAAGGATGAGACTGAAAACCCAGGGTGAGGAACCCTGAATAGGCCTCTCCATGCTGCCTAGGCTGCGGCCCACCCCACTGTCCACGGCCCGCTGCCTTGGGAGCCGCTCCCTGGCTGAGAATAGAAGCTCTCTCTGAGGAACAGTGCTGGCGGAAATGACTGCACACCAACTGAAGCTTCTGATTAGCAAATTTGAAATGCTACATACCAGGTCTGGGAACAGCTAAATTTACAACCTGACCAGGAAAGAAAACACCCAGCAGACCCTGTTTCAACCCCACTCCCAGCATGGGCAGAAATGGGGCTTATTGGGAGACACGGGAAGTTACTGGGAAAATGAGGAATAGATTGCTTGAAGGGTGACTCTTCCCCCCTCAGAAAGGAAGGGGATATTGGCCCAGTGCAGTTTGTAGATGTTGTTTAGACACTGGGATCTGAGAAACAGTTTCAACCCACCCAAGCCAAAAGCAGCTGGCATCCTGCGTCTCAACCACACCCTGGCAGGTGGGGAGTCAGCTGAGAATGAGAGGCACAGTAAAACTTTAGGACTGTGGAACATCACTCTACATGTGCTACTGTACTACAGAGGCTGAAATTCTAAGAATTGCATTTCTCAGATCCCCTTTTCCATGGAACTTATTTGCAAAGTCACTTTCATCAGTTAGTTTTGTTTGAGTGAGGTTTGAATATGGGAGGCAAGCTAGGGTTTAACTTTGTTTTCCTCTTTTCTGAGTAAATGTTCAGGGAAATGAGGACACAGAAGAAGTAGATTGAAGGCATTCATTGTGCCCACATGTAGTCACCAACATAGAAGGAATGTCATAGCAATACAGTGTCTACCACAACAGAAGCAGTATCCCCTAGTCTCATGCCTGGACCCTCAGTGCAGAGAGAGCTGTGGAGGCAGCATGCTTTCCATACAAGAAGTCTGAAATATCTTATCTTTGGATTGAGGGCACAGCGGTCAGAGATCAACTGGGATAGAACGTGGAGGTCAACAGAATATGATGGTTCTTTGTAAGCACTAAATCTATGATTTATAAACAATTGATCTTAAAAGTATTAGCATGATTTCTTGTTTTTTTGAGTGCACATATATCAGTTAAGTAGTGGTTTAAATTTTAATGCAGGAAACCTAAAATAAAAGAATGTACCTTGGTTTGCCATGTTGCTATGGCAAGTATCATGCAATGGATTGGCTTAAACAATGGGCATTTATTGTATCACAGTTTCAGGCACCAGAAGATTTGCTTCCTCCTTAGGTCCTTAGCGTGCTGGATTGGCCATGAAAATACATGTTGATCCTTGTCTTGTTATTCCTGCCTCCCATTACATGAAGGGGACCTCCACTTTCTATCCTGGAGTATTCTTGACTTCCTGCTTCTGACCATTCCTTTTTATAAGGAGTCCAATCAACTTGATTAAGGATCAACCAATATCATTCAGTTGGGCCACACTATAACTTAAAACACTATCTTTAAGAGACCCAATTTACAAGGGGTTCACACCTACAGGAAGGTGGATTTAGATTGAGAACAGGTATAAATTGGGGCACATAATTCAATCTACCAGAGTTCACTCTCTGAAATGCCCAAAAGCATGCTATTCTCACATGCAAAATACATCCACCCAATTCCAATAACTCAAAATTATTCAAAGACTCATCATTTCTGTGTGTGGCCCATCCAGGGAAAAGAAACCCTGTCCATCCAATGATCCTTTGAAGGCTTGAAAACAAGCAATCAGCTTAAAAAATTTAATTGTGAGATGTGCATAGGATAGATAATGGAGAGGAAACAGAGCTTAGATTCCCAGACAAGTTGAAAACAGCTGGGTAAACTCCATTAGATATCAAGGTCTATGAGTTACCTGTGGCTTCATGCTTTGTCCTCCATGTCTGCTGGAGTGGCATCCTGCTAATTCAAAGAATTTGTGCAGTGGCCATGCTCTCCCTGAATGCCAGGACCTTGGCCACTCACTTTTTGAACAGTCAATTGGCTGCCACATTCTGTGTGAAAATTGGGTGTATTCCCCAAACTTCAAAACATTAGGAAAATGGCTGAAATCTTCCTGAACACCTGGGTATAATGTTCCCTGAACTTTGGGATCATGGCCAAACCCTCCCTGAATGTTGGGTGAGAAGTTGTGTGCTCTCCAAACAAAGGGGTGAACCCATGGTTTTCTATGGTCCAAAGAAATGTTTTTTGTCTAGATCTCTGCTTCCATAGTTCTTCCCTTGAAGATATTTTCCTTCAATTTTTCCTTTCTCTCTTTCTTTCAGTCCAGGCTGTCAGTGTTTCTGTAAGTACAAATATTACAAAAGTCTTTGTGGCTTTGCATGCAGATTAAGGAAGTCCACACAATCAGACAAATTTCCTTTACACATATCCTTCCTGGATAATTGTATTTCCAATTGTCACTTCCTCTGAAATACAGCATTGAGTGTGTTCAAGTTCAACCCCATGGAGGTTTAGTCAGAATCTCTCATGAAGCCTTGTCCTATGGGAACTCACTGGCTAGAAGTTCTGGAAAGCTCTGATAGAGGCACTCTGGGCATAGGCTCAGAGCAGGTTATCTGGAATGGCTGAGAGTTTGGGAAATTGTTAACTGATGGTCTTTTTCTGCCTAAGAGTTAATTTATCAGCGTATTATTTTCCTTTCACATTAAATGATAAGCTGCAAGGATAAACCAGCTAATATCTTTCACAATTATCTTGAAAATCTCCTCACATAAATATCACTTACAAGTTAATTTTTGACACAACATTGGGATGTAATTCAGCAAAATTCTGCTACTTTAAAGTAAGAAACTCTTTTCTTCTAATTTCTAATAACACATTAATAATTTTTTCTTAGGCCTCATTGTAATAACTTTAATATCCATATTCTAACAACAGTCTCTTTAAAGCAGTCTAGACATTTTCCCTCAAGTACTTACAATTTTTGCAACTTCTCCATTAAACAATTTCAAATCCTATTCACCTTTTCAGGTATTTTGAACAGAACCCCCATCTTCTGGTAACAAAAACTAACTTGGTTTTCCACAATGATGTGAGAGTTACCACACAATGGGGTAGTCTTCAACATTGTAAATTTATGATTACATGGTTTAAGAGATGAGAATTTACACTCATCTGCGATCAATAGAAATTGGGCTGACTAAAGCAAATTTTAGGTCCCCTTGGTTTATCTCCTGTTTCTCATGGCGTGTTGATGTCCTTTCTGTTTCAGGTTACTGGTAACTTCCTGTTACAGTTTTCTTTCTTTTTGTCCACCTGTAATCTAGATTAAGACCAAACTTCGTTCAGTCAGGCCACACATTAACATAAAATAATTTCTTCATGAAATCCTATTTCCAATATGTTCACACCCACAGAAATGTGATTGAAATTAGGAAAATGTTTAAACTGGAGAACATAATTCAACATTTCACAACTGGTAATCTCAGACAGATACCTGAGTGGTTAATTTTAAAAGTGACAGCCCATCAGTCTTACCATATGGCCTTACCATTGCAGCACAGTTATTGCTTACAGGACCCCGTGCACTATATTCCTAGGGCTATAGACACAAATTAACATGAATGCAATTTCTTAAAAACATATAACCATATGGCTTCAATGTTCTGGAATTTAGAGTTCTGAAACCAAGGTGTTGACCAGGAAATGCTCCCTCTAAAACATAGGGAGGAACAGTGATCCCTGTTCCCCGGCTTCCGGTGGGCTGCAGGGGATCCTTGAGGTCCCGTGACTTGTTCCCCGGTTTCCGGTGGGCTGCAGGAGATCCTTGAGGTCCCGTGACTGTAGCTGCAGCTCTTCCGCCGCCATCTCTGCCCCCACGTGGCTTTCCTGTCCCTAGGACTGTCTGTGTACCCTCCGTTCTTTTCATAAGGACGCCAGTAATATTGGATTTAGGGGCAACCCTACAGTGCTATGACCTCGTTTTAACTTTGTTAATTTCATCTGAAGTGACACTATTTTCAAATAAGACTACATATTGATGTTGTAGAGAATAGGATTTAAACATATCCATTTTTGGGAGCACAATACCAGCTATATTTGTTTTGTTGCATACTACAGAGGTTTGGAAGGTGGAAAGTGTTTTGAGTTTGGTCATTTATTGGGGATTGATCCAAGGAGTTACTGGAAATATGCATGGAAAAAAGAGAGGGGTCATTGGAGGAAGTCAGTTCACCATACGATAGTAAGCATGTTAACACAGAACATCCCTGAATTCAACAAGTTAGGTGACTCAAGAAATGATTTGCCACCTGGATCAAAACACTGGGCATCAGGATTGGGGAACTGAGAAGTTCACCTCAAATATGAGAGTCTTCCATACATTAACTCTGCAGGCAATAACTCCTTCATTCTGTGCTTGCTTCTGCAGCACATATACTAAAATTGGAATGATGCCAAGAAGATCAGCAAGTCCCCTGCACAAGGATAGGCTACAAATTTGTGAAGCATTCCATGTGTTTGGACAATCAAAAGCATACATTCAGAGAAGCAGATAGAGGAGAGAATAGAAAAAAATTGAGCAGTGGCAAAAGAGATTTGAGTGACAACACAAAAAACACATATGTATGTGTTAAGGGCATCCCAAAAGGAAGAGAAAAGGGGCAAAAAGGATATTTGGGGAAATAGTGGCCAAAAATTTCCCAGCTCATATGAATGTCATGAATACACATGTCTAAGAAGTGCAACATACTCCAAACAGAATATATCCTAATAGGCATACTATGAGACACATACTGATTAGAAACTTATCAGTCAGGCACATTACAAAAGATCAACTATACAGAGAACCTTATTGCAGTAAAATAAAAGAGAGAAAGAGATATGACATATAAAACATAAAGGACAAAAAGTCTGATGTAAATACTGCTTTTACAGTAATAACCT
>PVKY010011651.1:0-11912 GCA_004027775.1 Bradypus variegatus
CACACACACACACACACACACACACACACACACACACACCGGAGAGCAGGGAAAGGACTGTATGTCTCCCACCCCATCCGCTCCCTGGAAGAGCAAAGTGTATGTTGTGTGCTATTACTGATGGTAATACCTACTATTTGTTGCAAGCTTACCTCAGGGCCAGGCACTGAGGTCAGCTTTTTAGATGAGCTCTTTCACTGAAACCTCACCTCCATCCTGCATGGCAGAAAAATGCTACACCCATTTTGTACATGTGAGAAAACCGAGGTGCCTTGGGGGTTTCAGAGCTTTCCCACATTCATACAAGTTAACAACAAAGCTGGGATTTGACTTTGGGTCTGTGTGACTCCAAAGGCCATTATCTGAACCATTACATTTCTATTGCTTCCCCATACTCTAAATGAATATCTTTCCCTTTTTTGACAGCCAATCTGATTGTCTTGATCAAATCCCCAACAATGTGGCCCATGCAACTGAGGGCAAAATGGCCCCTGTGTGTTGGAAGGGAACGCACCGCTCCAAAGCCCGCAAGAAACGGAAGAAGAAGAGCTCAAAGACCCTGATTCCGGCTGGAGTGGCCTTGGCCAAACCCCTTCCCAGAACCCCCGAGCAGGAAAGCTGCACAGTCCCAGTGCAGGTGAGGCCCGCCGCCCCCGTCCCAGCCCTGGTCCCAGAGGAACGGCCTGAGCTGCGGCCCCAGCTCTGTGGCCTAATGCCTGTGTTTCTCCCACAGGAGGATGAGTCTCCACTAGACGCCCCCTATGTTAGAAGCACCCCCCAGTTCACCAAGCCTCTGAAGGAGCCAGGCCTTGGCCAACTGTGCTTTAAGAAACTCGAGGAAGGCCTGAAGCCAGCGCTGCCTCGATCGGAGCTCCACAAACTGATCAGCCCCCTGCAATGTCTGAACCATGTGTGGAAACTCCACCACCCCCAGGACATGGGCCCCCTGCCCCAGCCCACTCACCCCTTCCCCTACAGCAGACTGCCCCATCCTTTCCCCTTTGACCCACTCCAGCCCTGGAAACCTGCGCCTCTGGAGTCCTTCCTCCTGAAGAAACTGGCATGTGTAGACAGCCAGCAGCCCCTGCCCGGCCCGCGCCTGAGTAAACTGGAACGTGTAGACAATCAGCAGCCCCTGCCTGGCCCACGCCTGGAGCCCAGCGGCCCGGCCCGTGGCACCTATGAGAAGTTCTCTGTGGAAGAATACCTGGTACACGCACTGCAGGGCAGCGTGAGCTCAGGCCAGGCCCACAGCCTTGCCAGCCTGGCCAAGACCTGGTCGGCAGGGGGCCCCAAGCCCCAGGAGCCCAGCCCCAAAACAGAAACCGAGGACAGTGAGGGGGTCCTGCTAACTGAGGTAACTAATCCCCCAAACTCACACCTCCAGGCTTACTTTTCACAATCAGTCTTTTTAGCTATTTCTGTTTTTAGTTCTGTTCTTCTGGTTGGTTGCCTCATTATTGCTGGAGAGAGGTGTGTGTGTGTTTGTGTGATGAATAAGTGAATAATACATATATTGAGAAACAGATGAAAACATATATCAACTTCAGCTATTACCTAATGACTCCCTGATGTAAAAGATGAGGATTTTGCTCATCTTCCCTACCCTCGTTTCTTCCCCCTTTTTCTCTAGTTTTCTCACTAGATAACTTTGTAACTTTAAATGCTTTAACCAAGTTAAATTCTGGAGGTTATTCCACCACCCACTTTTGACATTCTCCCTTGACCCCTGCCCCACTTCACTCTTCTTCCCTTTCTTCTACCTTCTAGCTCCTGAGCTGTATTTTAACATGACCAGGTTAACAATTCTGTTTCCATCCCACAAACAGAGGTCTGGGAGGAGGTTTCTCTCCATCACAGGGCCTGACGTGCCTCAGGCGGCCTGTGCAGCAATCCTTCACCTTCGCCTCTGCCTTTGGGCCCACTGCTGCTCTTGCCCCCTCAGATCCCTGCCCAGACCTGGGGAGATCCTCGGTTGCGAGGGCTCAGCCCTCAGCAGCCCTGGCAAGGACCAGCAGCTGGAGAGCCTCCCTCACTGGAGCCCGCAGTCCTTGGCTGCCCTGGCCGCTGACATTGGCCTCTCTCTCCCACCACCCCAGAAACTCAAGCCGGTGGATTATGAGTACCAAGAGGAGGTCCACTGGGCCACGTGCCAGCCCTGCCTTGGCAGAGGCTCCTTTGGAGAGGTACACAGGATGGAGGACAAGCAGACTGGCTTCCAGTGTGCTGTCAAAAAGGTATGTAAAAAAGGGAGGGTGGGTATGCCAGGGGCTCCAGGCAGGTGGCCTGTTACGTTCCCTCTGCTTTCTCTCAAAGTCCCAGAGTGCGGTGGGACTGAATGTTAACAGAGCTTGACAGTCAGTAGCTGCCCCAGACCAGCTGGAAGGGAAGGGAGAGGTCTCACTCCCAAATCCCAGCCTGGGAGCTTGGAGCGCGTATACATGAGGGGGTGAGAGTGGGTTCCCACAGCCATCCACAGCTCTTGGCACCAGGATACAGCCAGGGCACTCATGAAGCCAGGGCCCTTAGGGGCAAAATAAAACCTGGAAGCTGGTTGGTTCATAAAGAAATTCATGTTGAGCTCAAACCTCTAAAAATGGGACTGCCCTGCACCTGGACCAGAAGGTAATAACAAGAGCAGTAGCTTCCACCTGGCGGTGGATAACTGTACACTTTGGAAGTCAGATGTGGTTTGGGTTGGGGCTCTGCCTCCTGTTGGCTGTGGGACCTTGGACAGGTGTGTGTCTCAGTCTGCTCATCTGCAGAGTGGGGCCAAGGGTCCTTAGAGCAGGGCTGAAGCGAGGACTGGGTGAGCGGATGTGAGGTGTGAACTGCTTGGTGCAGTGCCTGGAACTGAGCAAGCACTTTATTCATTTTAGCCACAAACCATTCTGTGCCCTGTGCCAGGTGCAGTACACATGGAATCTCCTTTGTTCCTCACAACAGCTCTGGGAGATGTATATTATGTAACTTGAACAGAGATTAAGTGACTGGGTTCACACCCAGGTTTGTCTGGCTCTAGAGTTGGCCTTTGAACCACTCTTCAGGAAGGGAGAAAGAGAAGGAAGACTGTGGTCCTAGAGTTTAGATTATAGGTGGAAGGAATGACTCATCTCCCCCACCCCTCAGCTCTCACCAATGTTAGAAATAGGGACCAGAGAGGGTAGTGTGACTGCCCAAGGCAACAGAGCTAGGCCTAGACTGAGGCCACAGTAAAATCAGAAACCAGGCCCAGGGTGAGGATCCACAGCAGTAGCAGCTGTCAGACATGCTCCCCTCAGCTGCCTTTTCTTCTACCCCTTACCCTCGGCGATTGTAAGCCACCTTCCCTGGCCCAATCCCTTAGCCTCAGAGCGAGCACCAGGCACCAGGACTTCAGAAGCCAGAAATTGGAAATATCTCTATGGGCCATTTCCTTGGCCCATTGGGCAGGGTGAAATAAACTAAAATATGGACCATCTTTTCTGGTGGCTCATGTCAATGACACTGATCCCCAAAAGAAAGGGGACAAATAGCCAGACCAAACAGGCCCCTGAGTGGACACCACTGCTGTAGGGGAGCCTGTGCTTTTAAGGGGTAAGAATAGAAACTGTTTATTCTGGTATTGAGAATTCTGGCTGTCGTTGGACTTCCTGTGTACACAGAATAAACCTGGCTTCCCTGATTTGTACGTGGGCCAGGATGATGGAGTTCTAGAGTATGGGCCTCAAGGTGATGGGATGAGAAAGGTAACTATCCATAGGTTATATCCCAAACTTTAGAGAGATTGTGGCAAATAAGCAAGCTCCACCCCTCACCACCCCCCACAGAGAGAAGCACATGCTGAGTTCTTGCCAGCCTGGGTCATCTTTCCCCACTTGGATGCCAAGGCCACATGCCTGACCTCAGCTGCAGCTCCCCTCCCCAGGCTACCCGAGAAGGCCCAGCTGTCCCTTCCTGAGAGCAGGTGGGAGGCAGGCAAGAGAGTGTGAAGTGTCCTGGAGATGAACACCCAGTGCTGGGGAGGTTAGTCACTGCCGGGCTTCTCAGCAGTTCCCCAGCTGAGGTTCCCAAGGTCCCAGGCAACAAGGTAAACAACCCTAATATAGTAGAAGAGGACAAAGACTGCATTTCTCACCTCCGTAAGGCAGTCGTAAAGTTCCAACCACAGCAGCCAGATTTCCCCACACCAGAGCTGGCCACCCTCAGAACTTTCCCTCCTCCCCCTCCAGGGGCACATGGCTGCATGTTGGCTGATCAGGAAACTCCTCCTTTATGGGGGGGAGGGGGGCAGTAGGTAGTGGTACACTATGAGATCTTCAGCTGAAAAGCCATGTGGGAAATAGTTCCTGCTGAGGTGGAAGGGACTGGGGAGATGGACCAGGGATCAGAGGCCAGGCTGCACCAGAGTGAGAGCAGCCACTGCACCCTCTGCGGCTTCCTAGGAAGGATCCAGGACCAGTGGTATCATGTGGTAAGGCCAGCACTCCTTCAACCCTCCCAGAACATCCGTGGCCCAAGATTAGGTGTTGACTGGCCATGAGTCCAGGGCTTAATGCAGGGGTTCTTCCTTTTCTTTCTGTTTTCCCTGGGTTTTGTTTGATCTTATTTTAAATTGCAAACAAATACAAGCTCTTTATAAAAAAATTTAAATACTAGCAAAAAAAAACAAAAGCCCCTGTTCTGGTTTGCTAATGCTGCTATTATGCAAAAAATACCAGAAATGGATTGGCTTTTATAAAGTGGGTTTATTTGGTTACAAAGTTACAGTCTTAAGGCCATAAAGTGTCCAAGGTAAGGCATCAACGATAGGGTACCTTCACTGGAGAAAGGCCATTGGCATCCGGAAAACCTCTGTTAGCTGGGAAGGCACATGGCTGACATCCGCTTGCTCCCAGGTTATGTTTCAAAATGTTATTCTCCAAAGTGTTGCTCTCTGCAGTTCCTCTTCAAAATGTCACTCTCAGTTGCTCTCCAAAATGTCACTCTTAGCTGCTCTGAGTTCCTTCTCTCTGTGAACTCCTTCATACAACTCCAGTGATCCAATTAACACACACCCTGAATGGGCGGGGTAACACCTCCATAGAAATTATCCAATCAGACATCTCACTCACAGTTGATTGAGTCACATCTCCATGGAAACACTCAAAGGATTCCAATCTAATCAACACTAATACATCTGCACCCACAAGACTGCATCAAAGAACATGGCATTTGGGAGGACATAATACATCTAAACTGGCACAGCCCTCTATCCCCCAATCCTGTTCTCAGAGGTAACAGCCCTTTGACATAAATCTTTTTAGACTTTTATGCATATATATAAATATGTGACTTCTTTTATAAAAATGAGTTCCTACTCTAGATTGTTCCATACCTTGTTTTCTTCATAGACAGTATATCAGTATATATCTCAGCATATCCTTGTTGGTACATCTCTCTCATGCTTTTTAACAGCTATATATAAATGCCTGTCTTCATCAATGGATGGACTTCATAGGATCCATGAACCCCTGGGACTTGATTTGGAAGTGTGTGTGTTGCGTGAATGGGCAGTACACACACATTTTTGATGCAAAAGGGTCTGTGTCATTCATCAGATTCTCAAAGGAGTCTGTGACCCAAAGAGGGTTAATGACCATTTGTTTTGGAATATCTGGCTCGAGCATGGGGTTCTGAAAGCCTCTTTTGGCTCAGCCACTGATGAGGGATATTGTGGCCTTGATCAAGTCAAAACAACTCTCACCAAGCACCTGCTCTGCCAGGCACTGTGCCGGGGGCAGGGGATAGAGGTTCACAATCCCAGGCCTGGCCTGAAGGAACTCAGGTTGACATTTGCATGGCATAAAGGAGTAGCAGCAGCCGTGAGCCACGGACTATTGGCTGAGATGAGCCTGGATAAGTATTTACAATGAGAACAGAACAGGCACCAAGGGGAGGCCATCTTGACAGTGATGAGAAAATAAAGAGGGGGAAATCCTCTCATGTTTATTGGATGTCTGTGTGCCCTGTTCTGTTATCACTTTCGCACATTTTGTTATTAGAATATTTAAAAGAACTTACAGAATTGCTATAATCCCCTCCCCCCCTTTTTTTTACTGATGAAATAAAACATAATACTAAAGAAATGGAGTTTCAAAAAGGAAAAGTGGCCTCCAGTGTCAAGCATGCAGGCAGTTAAGTGGAGGGAAGCAGCTTCTGGATAGGCAGTTAGATGACTGCTGGCCACACTCCCAGCTGGGATGCTGGTCCAAGGACCTGGATGTAAAGCTACATCTAGAAGGACCTTCAGGGAGGCAGGTAGCAGGCAGATCTAGAGTCAGATTTCCCTGACCAAAATCCTGGCTCTTGATTCTTTATACCCAGTGACCTTGGGAAAGTTACTTGTCCAGGCTTCCATTTCCTCCTCTATAAAATGGGAATAATGATAATACTACATCCTAGGCTATTGTAAGATGTGAATAACTGATGCTTATAAAGCACTTATAACAGTGCCTGGTTTAGGTTAAGTGGACATTAAAAATAGCTGTCATTAACATCCTCACAGTCCAGCCCCCTCACTTTGTGGCCGAGGACACAAGTCCAGGGAGGAGAGGTGGGCTGGGCAGGTAGGTGAGCCTGGCGTGGAAGGCCGGCTGCTTTCCCACCTGACTCCCAGGGATGCCCTCTCACATGCTCTCTCTCTGGCCAGCACACACTTCTGAGGCACCTGGTGTTTTGAAATGTTCCTTCCCACCCCCTGTGGTCTGGTGACTGGAAGCGTTAACACTGTGGGTACACTAAGAAGGACTTGTAGATTTCTTTAAAGATTAAAGCAGAGGTTCCCAGGCTTTCATGGTTCACAGCTCTTAATGTCTCGGTAATTTTTCCATGGTGCCCCAGGCCAAAAGAAATACCTAGCAGTTCCGTTTATGAAATAGTTAGGTCCAATAATTTAATACGTATGTATCCTAACAATTTAGTAGCCATTTTAAAAAACAGTACACATAAATTGAAAGAGAAATTTTTATTCCATTCTTAAACAACCATAATCACTTATCAACATAGGTATATCTTGCTGAGCCCTGCACAGCGTCTCAAACCTTGGGTTCAGATGGGATACCACCACCTTCATTTCCTGTTCCACATCTTCCCCTGATGTGTTTATCACAACAACCTCCAAAAACCCAGCTTCATAAAGATATATCATGGAAGGGAACGTAGTGTGGAACGCTGAAGCTGTGAACCACCTAGAGCTTGGAGCTGACACTGTGTCCACAGATGCCGCACATTGCTGCTTCCCTCAAATGTGAAATGGCCTGTGGTGCCCCACGCCGTCCTCTGCACCCAGGTGCTTCAGCTCATGGTTGGGGAACTGTAGGGTTAAAGACACTTAGACTTTGCTAATACAAATCCTGTTGGTGAATTCCTTCCAACTCAGGTTCATAGCCCTTTCAGAGCTGGAAACACTGACAAGAGTCGAAGTTCATGTGAGCTGATTAATCAAACCAGATATTCTTTAAGTAACCGGAAGAGAGACATTTTCCACCGATAGGCAAATGTCCAAAAACCCTACATCATCCCCAGAGCTCCAGTTTGCCAAGTCAGCAAGTCTTCCAATAAAATTCTGCAGGGTTGCAGGCAGATCTCTGCCAGCCTGGTTTTGTTGCCACTGGCGCCCCCTGGTGATGCCACTCGAGGCTTCCAAAGCAACAGCCGCTGCAGCCCGGCAGGAGGGCAGGTCCCTATTGTGAAGTGTGCGTGTTTAATAACCTGCTCTTACTGAAGCCGGCATTCCCTGAGCACCCACAAGTTACAGGCCTGGTGTCGGCCATCATCCCTCCACATCCTCTCTCCACCAGAGGCAGATACCACTGGCATCCCCTCAACACCCCACACCCCTATCCATATGGAAACCAGGCTGAAGGGCAGCAATCTGCCTTTGGAAATGGCCAAGGCAGGATCTAAGCCCAGGGTTGTTAGCATCCTAGGCCCATTTGTCCTTGCCATGCCAACCTGCCGGTGCCTCCAGAAAGCCAGGGATGACCGTTCCATGTCTCCTGTGTGTCCAGAATAAACCTAAACATTGCCTTGTCTACCTGGAGCTTTTAGTCTGGGAAAGAGACAAAGAACTCTAAGTGCCAGTTAAGACAAGTGCTGAGAAGAGTGCTAAGGACCCTGCACAGAAGTGCCTGATGCAGAAGCTGGGGAGCATCAGCTCTGGCTTCAGAGAAGTCAGAAACCCAGCTTCTGAAGAGGAGACCTTGCTGTTAATAAAAGGTTTCAGGTCAGAGGCTTCTAGAGCTGGAAACACTGACAGTTAAGTAGAGAGTCAAAGATGATGGGAGTCGATTAATCAAACCAGATGTTCTTTAACTAACCAGAAGAGACATTTTCCACTGATCGTCCCAGAAATTGCCTAGACACTGGGCTGGGGGAAAAAATGTCATTTTGGGCACATTTGAGGTAAGCAGCATACCAGGATCCTGGATAAAAATGTAGTTTCTGTATTACTATCAGCATTTTTGCACATGGTCAGCACTGTAGAACTTCAATAAAGTACAAGAAGCTGCTCCTGACACCACGGGCACCTGGTACATAGTTTAGTTGTGGAGGGTTCAGCAGGCACCCCTTGCCTGGCTCTGAATCAGTTCTGGGAACCTCAGGAGTCCCTGGGTGTGGAGCACAGGGGTAGCAGTTAACACACTCTGCCCTGATGGGAAGCCAGAGGAACAGCCCCGGTCTCCCTCGCCCGGGCCTCAGAGCTGTTTCTGGGTCCTTTCAGGTGCGGGTGGATGTGTTTCGGGCAGAGGAGTTGATGGCATGTGCAGGATTGACCTCGCCCAGAATTGTCCCTTTGTACGGAGCTGTGAAGGAAGGTCCTTGGATCAACATTTTCATGGAACTGCTGGAAGGTAAGAAGCCAAGTCCCACTCCTTTTTCCTTTAAAGTTCAGAGCCAAGGATTCTCCCCCAAGCCTTGCCCAGGTTGTCCTTGGTCCCAGTCAATCCATTTTTAACCTCCTGACTCGCCCTTTGCTTACGTGGAGGCCTGGGAAAGTCCCACATAAAACCAACCTTGTCTCCTAGGTGGCTCACTGGGCCAGCTCATAAAGCAGAAGGGCTGTCTGCCAGAGGACCGGGCCCTCTTCTACCTGGGCCAGGCCCTGGAGGGGTTGGAATACCTCCACAAGCGAAGGATTCTGCACGGAGATGTCAAAGGTGAGGCTCAGGCCCCCATCACCCTGGTCCCTAGCAGGCTTCTCCATCCCCGTTCCTGCCTGGTGGTTTCCTCCCAGTTCTTCCAGGCCTGCCTGGTCATCTCCGGTGGTGAGGCCTGAGTCAGGCTGATGGGATTGTGCCCAGTGGGAAGAAAGCAGTATGTTCTCCAAGCCTGCACTATAGTCTCGAGTGGGCGGTGCCCACAGAGAGCTGAAGATGGAGCTCCTTACACAGTAGTGCCCACTGGGAGAGGGTAGGGGCAACAGAGCTGAGTGGCAGTGCCACTAGGAGTAAACCCTGCTGCTGCCGCTCGCCCTCAGAGACCCTACCTGCTGTCTGCTTCTAGTCTGAGCTGAAACCCTCCTCCTTTTCTTCCATGACTAATGCAACTAATGAGAAGCAGCAGCTGCCATGTAGAGTCAGCCAAAAAATTACCTCACTGGAGATCCAGGCCAAGGCAAGCCAGGGTGGGCTGGGACACAAATTGACTCACCTGTTCTTCCTCCCGGCGGCCTGGCAGCTGACAACGTGCTCCTGTCCAGCGACGGGAGCCACGCGGCCCTCTGTGACTTTGGCCATGCTGTGTGCCTTCAACCCGATGGCCTGGGGAAGTCCTTGCTCACAGGTGAGACCTCCCAGACTGCCCCCACCAGGTGCTAATAGCTAGTAGCCTTTACTGAGCATTATCTGCATGCCTTCACCTCTGCTTTCCATAATGGGAATAAGAGGCGTGAGCTCTTTACATCAACTGACACATTTAAGCCCCACATCCACCCTGGGTTATTATAAAGCTTTTGTTGTTACGTTAAGTGATATATATCAAGTACTTGTTCCTGATGTCCCATTACACAGAGAAGGGAATGGAAAGGCTGGGTGCCTCGCCCAGGGTTCCAGGCGATCTGCCTCAGAGCCCCATGACTGATCACTTCTCCAGCATTTGTGGGGGGCTGTACTTCCTGGCCTGTGAGCTCAGCTCTCCCAAGCTCCTGAGAGCACAGTTGGCCAGAGGCACAGTGGGCAGGCTGACCAAGGGGCCTGGGCTCTGTAGCTGGTGAAATTCCCATTTTTAACTTATAATATTTTTCTTGTTATTAAAGTAACTCATGCCTATTGTAAGATATTTGGCAAGTACAAAAATCAACTCAGAATGGATCAAAGACCTAAATATAAAAGCCAGAACTATAAAACCCCCAGAAGAAAACATAAGGAAGCATATTCAGGACCTTGTATTAGGCAATTGTTTCTTAGACATTATACCCAAAGCACAAGCAATAAAAGAAAAAATAGATAAATGGGACCTCATCAAAATTAAAAACTTTTGTGCATTAAAGGACTTTATCATGAAAGTAAAACAACAACCTACACAGTGGGAGAAAATATTTGGAAATCAGATATTCAATTAGGGTTTAATATCCAGAATATATAAAGAATTCTTGCAACTCAACAACAGAAAAACAGTCCACAATGGGAGAAAATATTTGGAAACCACATATGCAATTAGGGTTTAATATCCAGAATATATAATGAAATCCTATAACTCAACAACAGAAAAACAAACAGTCCAGTGAAAAACTGGGCTAAAGACTTGAGCAGAGATTTTTCCAAAGATTAACAAATGGCTAAAAGGCTCATAAAAAGATGCTCAACATCATTGGCCATTAGGGAAATGCAAATCAAAACCACAATGACATATTTCATACCCACTAGAATGGCTACTATTTAAAAAAAAAAACAAAATTATAAGTGATGGAGAAGATGTAAAGAAATAGGCACAGTCATTCATTGTTGGTGGATGTGAAAAAAAGCCACTGTGGAAGACAATTTGGCAGTTCCTCAGAAAGTTAAGTATAGAACTACAAGATATATGACCTGGCAATCCCTCTTCTGGGTATACACCCAAAAGAATTGAAAGCAGGGTCTCAGACAGATATTTGCACTGCTGAAGTTCATAGGGGCATTATTTACAATTGCCAAAATATGGAAACAACCCAAGTGTCCAAAACTCGATGTGTGGATAAAATGTGGTATATACATGCAATGGAATATTATTCAGCCATAAAAAGGAATGATGTTCTAATACATGCAGCAACATGGATGAAAGTTGAAGACAAATTGAGTGAAATAAGCCAGACACAAAAGGACAAATATCGTATGATCTCACTGATATGAAATAATTAGAAAAAGCAAACTCATAGAGTCAGAGTCAAGAATACAGGTTACCAGGGGCAGGATTGGGTTAGGGAATGAGAAGTTAATGCTTAAATTGTACAGAGTTTCTATTTGGGATAACAGAAAATTCTGGTAATGGATTGGTGGTGACAGTATCACAACATTGTGAACATTATTAAAGGCACTGAATTATATATTTGAATGTGGTAAAAGGGGAAATTTTAGGTCATATATATGTTACTGGAATAAAGCTTTTTTAAAAATCCATTGGACTATACAACACAAACAGTGAGCCCTAAGGGAAATCACGGACTATGGTTAAAAGTACAGTTATAAAAATGTGCTTTCATTAGTTGTAACAAATGTACCACACTAATGAAAGGTGTTAAAAAGAATGCTCACCATTCCTCTTGTCCAGAGAGGTAGTCCTGAACAAATCATTCCTTCCAGGTCTTCTGTTTTTTCCTGTGCATAGTTAAGGCCATTATAACAATTTTGTGCCCTGATTTTTTCATTTATAGTATTAAGCATAAAATTATTTCATTTTGACCAAAGGAAAGGCAA
>PVKY010011652.1:0-11917 GCA_004027775.1 Bradypus variegatus
GGGATGACAGATACACACTGTGGGACCCTGACAGCTGGTAACGAGATGACCTCCACCACAGGCAATGACAGTGATACAACTCTGTCCAGAGCCCTGAGCAGTTTGTAAAATGCAATTCACCTCATAAAAGCTTCCCATATATGTGGTTCTCAGTGGAACTCTCCTCAATGTTGGCATATGCATGTACAAGGTTCACCTGCTGACTGATGGCTCCCTCAAAAGGGATGCTCACAGAGCTTTGCTCTGTTGTGAGTCCTGTTATGTTGACTGAGGAGATAGCATAAGGCCTTTCTCTAGTGTGACCTTTCTGGTGCTAAACAAATTAAGAGATGCACCTAAAGGGTCATGAAAATTGTTGCACTCATTAGGCCTTTCTCCAGCATGGACTTTCATGTGCCGAAGGAGATGGGAGTTTCTGCTGTAGGCTTTCCCACATACACTGCATATGTAAGGCTTTTCTCCAGTGTGAACTCTCTGGTGTAAAATGAGACTAGAGTTGCGGCTAAAGAATTTTCCACATTCACTGCACTCATAAGGCCTTGCTCCAGTGTGAACTTTCTTGTGTTGAACAAGGTGGGAGCTACTGATGTAGGCTTTCCCACAGTCACTGCACACATAAGGTCTTGCACCAGTGTGAACCCTCTGGTGTAGAATGAGGCTGGAGTTGTGGCTAAAGCATTTCCCACATTCACTACACTCATAAGGCTTTGCTCCAGTGTGAATTCTCTGGTGCACAATAAGGTTGGAACTATGGCTAAAGAATTTCCCACATTCACCACACTCATAAGGCCTTTCTCCAGTGTGTATTTTCTGGTGTTGAACAAGTGTGTCTTTGCGGCTGAAGGCTTTTCCACATTCTCTGCACTCATATGGCCTTGCTCCAGTGTGAATTATCTGATGCTGAACAAGTGTATCTTTGCAGCTGAACGCTTTCCCACATTTGCTGCACACATAAGACCTTGCTCCTGTGTGGACTCTCCGATGTTTAATGAGGCTGGAGTTATGGCTAAAGAACTTCCCACATTCAATGCATTCATAAGGTCTTGCCCCTGTGTGAATTCTCCAATGCTCAATAAGATGGGAGCTTTGGCTAAAGAATTTCCCACATTCACTGCACTCATAAGGCCTTTCTCCAGTATGAAATCTCTGATGCTGTACAAGTGTGTCTTTGCGGCTAAAGGCTTTCCCACATTCACTGCACTTATAAGGCCTTTCTCCAGTGTGAATTCTCTGGTGCTGAACAAGGTGGGAGCTTCTGCTATAGGCTTTTCCACATTCGCTGCAGTCAAAAGACCTTTCTCCAGTGTGAATTCTCTGGTGCTGAACAAGTGTATCTTTGCGACTGAAAGCCTTTCCACATTCGCTGCATGTGTAATATCTTTTCCTAGGGTGAAATTTCTGGTGCATTCTCAGGTGGGACAGGTGAATGAAGTCCTTTCCACAATCCTTACACACATGAGATGTTTCTCCACTGTGAGTTTTTCTATGTTTAATAAGATCTGATTTCTCCTTGAAGACATTTCTACATATTAGGCTTCCAAAGGGTTTCCCTTCAGAATGAGCTATCTGGTTGTCAAGGAGAGTGAAGGTCTTTAGGAAAACTTCCCCATAGTCACTGCACTTGAAAAGGATCTGTCCAGCATATTCTCCCTGGTGTTGCCCAAGATGGGAGCTGTGTGGTAAGGACTCCCTGTACTCAGTCCTTTTGTATGGGTTTACCCCATTGTCAGCAGTCTGGTGCTGGAAGAGGCCGGAGCTTTCTGGGAAGTCTCTTCCTTCCCCCATGCACATAAGAGGCCTCCCGGACGTATAAACTGTACAGTCCTTCACAAATGAGGCCATGCCATCATCCTCTCTGAAGGGAGTCTCTGCACTATGTTGCTTCCGCTGCTGGTAAGAGTTTTCACTGAATGAGAAATCTCTCCCATGTGGCTCACATAAGTACGGTTTCTGCATGGGTTGTGATCCCTGGTGCTCAGCAAGGTGCAAAACATCTTCCAAGATTGGGTCACACATCTCACAAGGGTGGGCCTTCTGGATGAATTGACCTGACTCAGGTGTCCTGACCAGTGAAACCTCTTCTACAGAAACATCCTGCTCAGAAGACACCTTGTCTTCCTCTGCTTCATGCCAACAACCTGAAAGCAGAGAAATGCTAGTGAAGTGCATGTTCACTTTGGTGGGAAGCAGAAGCCCTATCACAAATGTGTTTGTGATGTTTCAAGGAATGCATCCATGAGATTGCTGCCAGGATGGGTTCAGGGAGAGTGTGGTAGGTTGAAGATTAACAAATGCATGTTGTTAATCTTAATCCACGTCCCTGAGGGTGTGAACCCTTTATAAACAGGACTTTTTGAAGATGTTATTTTTACTTAAGATGTGGTGAACAGAAGCAGGGTGAGCTTTCATCTGGATTACTATAGGCCTTTTAAAGTCATAAAAGCCAGAAAGGAGAAGACATTGCCACATGACTGGATGCAGAGATATAAGCCAAGGAACCCAAGGATTGCCAATAGCCAGCACCAGAACATACAGACCCCAGGATAAAGCAAGTCTTTCTGATATCTTGATTTTGGAAGACTTCTAGCCTCAAAACCATGAGCCAATAAATGCTCACTGTTTAAGCCAACCAATGGTGTAGTGTTTCTCATAACAGCCTGGCAAACTAAGATAGAGAAGAAGAGTCCACTGTCAATACTGGGCCTCTAAAGGTCACAGAAAGGGGGAACCCTAACAGTGGGTAAAGGCACAATGATGGTGTACAGTTGGGCAGTAGAAGCCAGGTCTCCAACTCAGTCCTCTGCAAACAGGTTTCAGCAGGGCCTTGCCTGCTGGTGTCAGGTAAGATCCGGCTGAAAAGCATGTCCAGGCCCAGGATAATCTGATTGTGAGTAAATAACTGGTTTTCAAGGACTATTTAAGGATATGTGTATACCTCATGACACAATAAATGTAGGCCAATATTGTAGAGCACTGCAGAGGAAGCAGAGAAGAACAGACGAGACTTGGAGGCCAGAGAAGCAGGAGAACAGCCAAAGACTGGAAGACAGCAGAGAAATGAGAAGTAGTCAAAGTGTCAAGAATGTGGAAGGAAAGACAGAAATGAAGAATCACTATTAGCCTGGGCAACAAAATAATGGTGAACCTAGATTACAGGGTATGATTTGAACAAAGTCCTGAACCGACGTTTTCCCCCAGGTCCCACTCAGCAGGACAGGCCCTCCCTGGCCCTCTCTTGCTGTAGGTGGAATGTCTGCCCCATCAGATGAAAATCCCAAGGCAGGATAGGTGAGTGGCTAGGACTGGCCCATGCTGACCCATCCCACAGAGAACAAAACTAACTGTTTAAAAAAAACCAAAAACAATAACAAAAACTCTCCAAGGGGATCTAACAGAACAGCCCTGTGGCCTCCATAAGCACTGACCACACAGTCAGGCCGCACAGACTATCAGTTAGAAGAGGGCCACAGACCTGGGGTACAGAAGTACCATGGCTCTGGACAGTCACCTGGCCAGGGAGCACAAACTGTGTAGGATCCATTGAGCAGACTGCAAACCCCATGAGCCCCTGAACCTGCATGGCTTTGGGGCAAGAGGGAGTGAGGGGACATTGCACATGGCTCAGCCCTGGCACCCATAGTACCTATGCCAGGGAGATTTAAAAGGGATGGAGAAGCCCCCTTGATCTGGTTGTGGGAAGGACAGTTACCCCTGGGGAAAGGGGAAAACAAAACCCCACCAAGGATGGAGTATGTGGGAGGGGATATTCAAGGCAGCCTGTAAGATTGCCCCCAGTAATCTCTACCTCCTGTTATTCCCATCCTGTGTAAGCCTCTTTTCTTGACTATAGGCTGAACTGACTGACTCATCTAAGGAATAGAATATGGCAAAAATGATAGGCTGTCTCTTTCAAGACTATGTTACAAAAAGACTGGATTCTGTTCTGGGCACTCTCTCTTGCTCACTTGCTCAGAAGAAAGCCAGCTTTCATGCTATGAGGTACACTATGGAAAGAGACAACATGACAAGGAAATGAGGGTAGCCTCTGTCCAACAGCCAGCGAGGAACTAATGCTCACAGTCTAACAGACTACAAGAAACGAAATCTTGCACATAACTAAATCTTACAAGTGAGCTTGTAAGTGGATTCTTCCTGAGGGGGGCCTTCAGATGAGACCACAGCCTGGTCAACAGCTTTTCTGCAACCTCATGAGAGACCTTGAGCCAAAAGCCCCCAGGTAAGCTATGACTAGATTCTCGACCTACTGAACCTGAAAGACAATGAATCTTTGTTGTTTGAAGCCACTAAATTTTGGAGTCATTTGCCATAGAGTAATAGATAACTAAAACAGGAACTTACCCAGCGAGGCCACAAGTGCAAAATTCTCCAGCATCACATCGCGGTACAGGCGTCTCTGAGCCTCATGAAGGAGTCCCCATTCCTCCCGGGAGAAGTACACGAAAACATCCTCGAAGGTCATTCCACCCTGCCATGATGAGGACAGTGAGCCAACAGGAAGCATCTCTCCCAGGGCCCCCAGACCATTCACGCACACATCCACCCCTACTCACTCTTCTCCCCAGCCTCCCAACTCAGAAGTGCAGGTAGAGGCCATCTAAGCTACGGATCTGGCATGCATGGTCCCAGATGCTCTCCTGCCAGCCAGTTCTGGTGTCAAACAACTCATGCTGCCTACCAGACATCTAAACTTTAGCCCAGCCTTCTCCCCAGAGGACCCCATATCTAGGGCCTTGAGGTCCCAACATACACATTACTCTTTGGAAAGCCCCTTCCTCACATCTGGGATCCCCTTGACACACACCTTATGTACCTCCATGGCATCACCCAGGCCACTCTGCATGCTGTCTGTGACACCTTCCTTCCCCACCCAGGTGCCTGTAAACATGAGATCCAGTCCTCAGCCCCCAATTTCACCTTTCTTATTGGCTAATGGCATTGCTACCATAACCTGATGAAACCTCTTCCGAAATTTAACCCACAACTCCAACCGAATCCATAAACTGGCCTCCACCTTCTGGACTTCTGCAACCTGAAACTCTCTTTAGAATTTAAAACCATGTATGCAGCAGGATGCCTCAACTAAGGGGTGTCTGAGACTTCTTAAACTCAAAAGAGTCAAAATTTAACTCTTGATATAGCCCCTGAAATTTATAGCCCCCACAAACTTTTCCTTCTCAGCTGACGGTACTTCCATTATTCTACCAGCCAAAGTAAAAAATCTTGCGGTCATTCATGACTCTTCCCTTTACCTTATTCACCCTTCACATCAGGAAATCCAGTTACCCTACTTAAAAAGTAGATGGAAAATGTAACCACTTCTCCCACCTCCACAGCTCTCCCTCTGGACGAGCCATCATCAGCAGTCCCGTGGACTGGTTCTGTGACATCCTCCCTCACACCCACAATCTATTCTCCACGAAAGAGCAGCCAGAGGAGCCCAATAAGACCTGAGTCAGCTCTCCACCCTCCTCTGCTCCAAATCTTCCACAGCTGTCACCACCCTTAGAAGAGAGGCCCATCTCCTCGGGCTCCATTCTTGCCTGACTCCGGCCCTCTGCTCTCTGTTCCCAACAGACCTATTTAAGACCCTTGGTTCCCTGAGCACTCTCAACCCAATCTTACCTCCAAGTATTAAAACATGCCTGTTCTGGGCCTAACACACACTTCCATCCTCATCCCATTAGATGCCAGAAATTGGAATCTCTCAATATATCCCTTGGCCTGGATTGAGGACCCTGAACTGGAACAAACCCCCTCCAGGGCCCCCAAATTCAAGTGCTGAAAGACAGATGGGCAAAGAATGCTGGGATATCACTATCTCTCATCAGAAAACCTGGCCGCCCCTACTTAAAAAACATATACAACATCCATCCACTTCGCTACCCTCCATTGCCACCACTCTGGTCTGTTCACCACCAACACTCACCTGGACTACTACAGCAGCCTCTCTCCTTGTCTCCCCGTCCACCCCAACCTCCTCAATTCCTTCTCCACTCTGCAATCAGAGGTAGCCTGTTAAGACCTGAGTCAGAACATCTCCCTTCTCGGTTCCAAACCCTCCATGGCTCCCACCACCGCCTGCCATTCCAGGCTTGATCCTTGCTGCTCCGCGGTCTGTTCCACCTGACATTACGGAGAACTTGGTTCCCCTGAGCAGTCCAACTCATCCTCACTTCCAAGTATCTGCATGATCATTCCTGTGCCTTGGAAATCCTTCCCCACCTCAACCCACTGATTGTTGGGAATGGGAGCCTCTCCACATGACCTCCGGAGTGATCGCCCTCCACGCATTTACCCCCAAGGGGCAGGAAAGGTGAAAGGGAAGAGTCCCAGGACACACCATCCCCTATGTCTCTGTGGGGAACAACCTGAAGGAGTCTCCACTCACCTGCTCCGGGTCCATCAGCGCGGTCGCTGCCATGGGACCCGGTGGGCAGAGCAGGGCCGTGAGAGGCGGGAGAACGGAGAGGGCTCCGCCGACTCAATCGAATCCCCGCCCCTCCACTGGGCGGGGTGGCCTCGGGCTGACGGCCGCACTCCGTGCCTCAAACACCCCGTAGAAAAATGCGCCCAGGACTCGAGAAGCCGCCTCCGGGGGGCCGCAAGGAGACAGGGTGGGTGCGAGAGGCACCCCGCGTGAACCCCTCCGCCCCACGGGCTGGCATCACGGCTGGTAACAAAAGCGCGGAGGACAGTCCTGTCCTTGCATGTGTCCCCCCTGCTCGGTCCCCGGGAGGCACCTCGGAAGCGCCTGGGCCCAGCGTCCCAGTCCTCCACGGCCGCAGTAAACACGCTCGGCGTAGAAACAAAACACCCACGACGCCAACGCCAGAAGTCCCGCCCTGACGCACGGACAGCCGAGCACGCCCATCTTCTGTGCTGTCTGTTATTTGCTCAATTTCGGCCGCCATGCGCTGACATAGACTTCTGGGTAATGTAGTTTATGCCTTTTATCCAACCAGGCCCTGGACGTCTTTCCCATTCTCCAGGGCAACTGAACAGCAGCTCCGCAAGGAGGAATTGGAGAAATGGGGTGCTGGAGCGCCAGAATTCCTCTTAAAGGGGACGCACCCAGATTTCCGTGGTCACCTGGGACAACGCACGACCCTGAGCCCTTGGAGTTGTCCAGCTAGTGATTTATTCTTTAATCCACCTGCTTCCGATTTAAGTTTTTAAATTTTATTTAAATTTATTAAATTTTAATTGACTATAACTCGTTCATGGGGCCTTTGGGTGTTAATGAAAAGACAATCTGTACAAAATAACGCTCGAAAGATTATGTTTAAGGTTGAAGGAAAATGTTCCCAAGTGAATATTCTGCTCTGAAAAAAAGAATGATGGTCTGAGAGGGATACATTTGTGGATTACACAATTGCTCAACTGTATAATATATATTAATACTCCTTTTGGAGACAGAATGATGGAATTACCATGTATATCCTCAGTATCACGTAAAATGAGACAGGCAAGTTAATTAACATTTAAATCCCTTACATTTTCCAGTAGAAGAGTGAAGGTGATAATTCTGTACTCTGATGTGTTAAATAAGTTGTTGTAATTTTGAGCTTAAACAACTACCAGAATCAGAGTACATACTTTACAAATGTGAAGAATGGAAATTTGGAATGTGAAAAAAATAATCAATGGAATGTTTAAAAGAAACTGTTAAGAAGCAACAAGTCAGACAAAAAAAAGCACACACTCATAAAAAATGTATTTAAACACACGTACGTCATCTACCTCATTAACTGGGTATGGAAGAAATGTTCAAATTAGAAGTCAGTAATTTTGATGTATTAAAAATATCCAAAAACAATGATACAAGACACATATTTAAAAAATAACATTCCAGAAATATCTGAAACAGTTTCAGAAAATATATACTTAGTAATTCTTAAAGGCATGTAAATATGTATTTATATCAGAAAAAATAAGTTTTATAGGAGAAAGCATCACCAAGAAGATATTTTATATATTGTACATATTTGCATATAATATATAAATATATTTTATAAATTTATATATACATAAATATATATAATTTATAATACTCATTATATAAAGCAAAAATTTGAGAATTTCAAGGATAAAAAGATAAATCCATAAATACACTGGATATTTTCATATTGGCATCTCAGTAATTAGTAGAAACTGCAAATATAAAATTGGTAAATTCCATTGGATTCACACACCATGACTGACAAATCTGTCATGATAGATACATATAAAACTGAAGACTACAACTGCAGGATGCTTACATTAAGCATGAACTGAGTATTTTACAAAAACAGAATATTTTATATGATAAAATGTATCTTCAGTTTGCTTAGAATGTAACAAGGCATTAAAATATGCAATCAAGGAATTAATCAATAATGGAGTATATGTGGAAAAAAATTAAAAGCTGTGTTTAGAGGCTAAATTACAAAATACTAAATAACCCATGCATCACAAAAGTAAAGATAATAAAAAATGTTAAATATTTTTATTGCCTAATGTCATCCCCAGATATTAATTATTTAGAGACACATTTAGTAAACAGCTAATGAAGGACGGTAATAAGTGATACATTCATCTCAAAAAATCTTAAAAAAAATCCACAGGAGGGGGAAAAACACACTGACAGAATAATTCCATTCATATAATTTCAAAATCAGGAAAAAACTATATTTATTATATATAGATAATATATGAGGTGTCAAACTATGAAGAAGAAAAAAAAAGGGAATGAGTCAAGATAGGTGTAAAGATTTCCTCTGAAGAAGTGAATGAGATTTTCAATCTGTGAGGTTCATAATGGACTTCTAATATTGTTACATTCTACTTTTTATTCTGTGGTGCACACATTGATATTTATTATGTTTATCTGTTTTCTTTTGCATATATGTGTAATTTCAGTAAGAGAAAGTGAACAAGTTTTTAGCGTGTGGCTTAATGAATATCTGCATGTCAACCACCCATATAACTCCCCCCATACACAGATACAGAACATTCCTCAAAGCCCTGTGTTCTGGCTTGCTAAAGCTGCCATTATGCAAAATACCAGATATAGATTCACTTTTATAAAGGGGATTTATTAAGTTACAAATTTACAATTCTAAAGCCATAAAAGTGTCCAAAGTAAGGCATTAACAAGAGGATACCTTCACTGAAGAAATGTTGATGGCACCCAGTAAACCTGTCAGCTGGGAAGGCACATGGCTGGAGTCTCCTGTTTCTTTTCTCCTGGGTTCTGGTTTCCAAATGGTGTTCTCCAAAATGTTTCTGGGCGTCTCTCTTGGCTTCTTTCTCAGCTGTGCTTCTGTGTATCCTTGCTTGTTCTCTCAGGGCATTTCTCTAAGCATCTGGGGATCCTCTCGTAGCTTCCGTGGGGCTTCATTTCTTAGCTTAGTATCTCCAAACATCTTTCTGTCTGCATCTCCAAGCATCTGGGTCGGTGTCAGCTCTTAGCTTCTCCCTGGGACAAACTCTGGATTACACATCTTAGCTTCTCTCCAAAATGTTTCTCAGCTTCTCTGAGCTCCTTCTCTCCATGAGCTCTTTTAAAGGACTCAAGTAAACTAATCAAAACCTACCCTGAATAGGTGGGTTCATACCTTGATGGAAATAATTTAATCAAAAAGTCTCACCCACAGTTGGGTGGGTCACATCTCCATGGAAACATTCAATCAAAAGGTCCCACCACACAAGATTAGATTAAAAGATCATGGCTCTTCTGGGGTTCATAATAGCTTCAAAGCAGCACACCCTGCACAAAGGTGACCTTTATTCTGCCCTTATCATCATGTATTAGGTTTGCCCACTTGTGAACTTACCTAGAGAACTCTACAGCGTGTACTGCTTATACTACTGTCATTCAATGTGCTTTTCCTGTGAGATTCATCTGTGTGTTGCATGAAGCAGTTTTAATTGCTGTTTTGTTCCATTTTGTGACCGTTTCACAATTTATTGAAGCATCTTCCAGTTCATGGTTCTGTGTATTGCTTCAAGTTCTTGGTTATTAGGAATAATGCTGTTGTAAACCTTAATGTGTATGCATTTTGGAAAGAAAATGCACTTATTTCAATGGATATATACCCAGAGTTGGATTTACTTAGTTGTAATATAAAAAATTTGGTTGAATTTAGTACAAATCTTGACACAAGAGTTCAGTAAAAAATTAACTAAAGCATTAGGTGAGAATCAATTGGGTATATGGAATTTATAAGAAACCACTGCATCTATTACTACCATTCATAAATTGTGTCCTACACACCCATAATCAGTAAAAATTGTAATGAATTTCTGTACATCTATATGTGTTCTTTCACAGCCTGGAGAACAGGTGTTAAACATTTACCAGCACATCCTGTGTCTACAGAGCTTATTATCTACATTAGGGAAGTCTTTGTGAATGTGTCTGTGGGTGAATGGGATCTTGAGTGTGTCTCTACCTGTGGATGGACGAGTCTATACATATATAGCCATTTGTACATCTGCATCTGTGGATGTGTCTACCTTTGGATAGATACATGTGTACCTCTCTCAGAATGTATCTGTCTCTATCCTTGTGTTCCCCGGAGTATACTCTTTGTGTGTCCAGGAGTTTCTTTCCATTACCCAGTGTGTGTTGATGTTCCTTGTGTATCTGCATCCATTTGTGTACTTCTATGTCTTTACCAATCTGTCTTCATGGGTTTATGTGTCTTCAGTCCATATATATTCCCTCTACCCTTGTATGTATGTCCCAAAATATTTGTGTCTACATAGCTTTTTGTGTCTCCTATATGTGTCCCTAGGCATGTGCACATCTGCCTTTATATCTTTGTATAGCCCTGTGTGTGTTCCTGGGTGTAGAGTCCTCACTGGTTTGTACATGTCCCATGGTGTGTCTAGGTCTTTGGGTTTGCTAAAGCTATCAGAATGCAATATACCAGAAATAGGTTGGCTTTTAACAATGGGAATTTATTAAGTTAGAAAAGTTACAATTCTAAGGCCATGAAAATTTCCAAATTAAGACATCAACAAGAGGATCCCTTCTCTGAAGAAAGGCTACTGGCATCCTGCATTCCTCTGTCACATGGGAAGCACTTGGCGACATCTGCTGGTCCTTCTCTCCTGGGTGCTGGTTTCAGTGGCTCTCTCTCTCAGCTCCTCTGGGTCCTTCTTGCTTCTCTGAGTGATTCTCATCTCTCTGTGCTTTCTCTCTGTGTTTCTGCCTCTTATTCTCTCATAAAGGATCTAGTAAATGACTAAGACCCACCTTGAATTGGGTGAGTCACATCCCAGTTGAAACAGCCTATCCAAAAGGTCCCACCACAAGAGGTCTGCACCCATCAGAATGGATTAAAAAAACATGGTGTTCGTATTCTTGAGGTGGCTTTTCAGTGTAAACAAAGGTTAAGCTGTAGCCGAAGGTTTTTGTAATTGTACAGTAACCACTGGTTCTTTCTCCTTTATAAACTCTCAGATGTAAAATAAAGTTCTAGGCTGGGTCAATTTCCAGTATGACTCTAAATGACAATAAGTGAAAGTTTGCCTCAGAAGGTCTTCTCACAACAATGATGCTTATGGAGTTTCTCTTTAGTATAAATGTTCAGATGGCATATAAGATCTTTCCTCTGGCTAAAAGATTTTCTCAGAAGTTACATTCAAAAGGTCTTTCCTGAGTATGAGTTCTCTGATGTTGACTGAGGTGGGCCCCTTTGCAAAAGGCATTCCCACATCTCTTACACTCATGGGTTTCTCTCTAGTGTGAATCCTTTGGTGCTGAGTGAGGGATGAGCTAGGGCTGAAAGCTCTTCTACATTCACTGCACTCATAGGAGTTCTCACCAGTGTGACTACTCAGGGGATGAATTAGGGAAGAGCTGTCAAGAAAGGATTTCCCACATCCTTTGTACTCAAAGGGGTTTTCT
>PVKY010011653.1:0-11923 GCA_004027775.1 Bradypus variegatus
CTTCTCACCTTTACAGAACTGTAAGATAAAAAATTTGTGATGTTTTGGGCCACTAAGTTTGTGGTAATTTGTTATAGCATCTAACTGTACCTAACACAGATGGCAAAGAGATGCAGAAGATATGAAGCATGAAAACACTTCTGAAGTTTTGAGAGTTCCCAAACATAAACAAAGGGAAGTAGTTTTCTACTAATGATAACCTGTCACTTGCTGCCCTGAATTTTTTATTAGAGAAAATTTTTAGTACTTAAAATTGAGTTCTTCTGATATGTTAAATATCTATTGATTTCCATGCAAAATGAGAGTGTCATTTTTATTTTACTTACATGTGATGAGATCATGTCAGAGAAACTGAATCAAATGAGATAGCGTATGGAAAGGGCTTAGCAAAATATTTGCCTGACATATAGTAGGTGCTCATTAAATTTAATTTTTTCCCCTTGCCCTTTTAGATCTCGAATCTTGAGGAATGAAAGTCTAATATATATCCGTGTTGGCATTATGTTGGAAGTTCCTTTATCATGTTCCTTTACCATGCAGTAGCTGTTTTATCATATGACTTGAGTGTACTAAAACCTCAATTAAGCACATGCATAAATAAAGAGATTCAGTTAACTAGTTGTATTGGAAAACACTAGGCAATTAAAGGGTCAATCTGAAACACAGGCAAGAATGGGATAAAACTTACTTCTTTTTGACTTAATGTTGCCAGAATTACTCAAATTGCAAATATGTATAATCCTTTTCAACTAAAAAATTCTAAGTGCTTATTCTTAGCAGTTTTTCAATACTAATTTCATGCTAAATGAATCATTATGAAATTCTGATGAAGAAAATTATTTTTAAGCCACGTGCTCATTTAAAAATATAATTTATTACTTTCTGCAGGCAGTAAAAATTGTGCTATATTAGTTACAACATACTATGATTGGTGGGATGCATGCTTCAAATGGGAATGCATTTTTTTAGTGAACTAAAGGAAATCAGGCTAAAACTGCCTTCAAAATTTTTTTGAAATGGTGTATCATTGCTCAATGGAAAAAGGACAGATTTTTGTCTTCTGGGAATTCTGTTTCAGATATGGCACAATGGTAGAGTTATTTCTCCTTTCTACAGCATTCACAGAATTTTATTAAGTAAATAGGGTTCCCTGATGTCCTATCTCTTGGAGTGGTTTCAGGTACCCCTTTTCTCCCTCTTAAATGAAATTTCCTACTTTCTTGAGTTTACCTCATTTTGACAACTCTATATCTATTGATATATGCTGCTGGAAGATGCTGGTTATTTCGAAAGAGAAATAACAAACTGAGCTGCAAGGCAACAAGACATTTATTTAGAGTTTTGGAATCACAGTTCAGGCAGCACAGATTCCAGTAGCAACCCCAAATCCTGTCCTGTCTTGGGTTTTCCAGGCAAGGGTTGTTAAAGAAAAAGATTATGTAAGTTGTTTGTGATTGTTGGCTATTTGGGTGTTCCAGAGGTCCTTCAGGTTAGATAGTTTACTGAGTTCTCTATCTTGCGGTTTCTTTATGGTATCCAGATGTCCTTAGGGTTTTGAGGAAACTTGGTGCTTGAGGCTTTGCATACTTGGGCAGTTTGTGATATCTGGCTGAAATTTGCATAAGAGTAAACCCTCCAGAGTGATTTCCGGACCCCATTTGAAATCTCTTAGCCATAATAACTCTGTTTTGTTTTATTTCTTTTTCCATAATCTATATGCATAATCTATATGCTTCACCAGGGTAAAGAACAGACTTTTTTTTTCCCCCATTGCAGTATCCGCAGGCCCTACTATAGTGCATCAGCTGAGTTCAGCTACTGGCTAGAGACCTGAAATAATGGTAGTTTAAACAAAACACAGGTTTATTTTTCTTTATTGTGAAAGAAGTCTAGAGTTAGGCACACCAGGGCTGTTAATAGTGCTCCCACGATTATCAGGACCCAGTGCCCTTCTAAGTTTTGCTCTGCCTTCCTTATTCCATGACTACAATCCTTGAGGGAATGTTAAGGTTCAAGATGACTGGACCTCCAGCTGTCTTGCCCTTATACTAGGTAGGAAGCAGAAGAAAGAGGAAAAGGGCTAAAAATCTACTTGCTTATTGTCTAACTTTTAAGCTTTTCTGAAAATCACACCTAACAGCTTCCACTTATCTTTCACTGGCTACAACTTAGTAATATGGCCACACCTAATAGCAAGGGCATCTGGGAAATGTAGTCTTTTTTTATTGGGTATGTTGCCATTCTAAGTAAAAGCAATGTTCTGACACTAAGAAATAAGGGGAGGAAGTGGTAGAATGAGATTAATAAGGACAATGTAATGAGTTTTTCTTGAAGCAAAATTTATTCAATTTCCAATTCAAAGTTCTTTATTTGGGGACTGTTTCTTCCCCATATTTTTTCAGGTAAAATTTTTTCCCTTAAAAATAACATGATAATGAAGGTAGGTTTTTTTTTCCCCTCAAGTCTTTACTTGACCAAATAACATGTTGTTAATTCTGTTAGTCCCCTAGTATTTTTGAAATTTTTCTGGTCCAGGCAATCTAAAATCTAGGGAACTTCCAGACATTAGATTTGATCTGTGTCACCCAACTGCAGAAAAGTTGGATGGATGTGTTTCTTACACAGTTGACATGCCTGTGCCTTATGCTTAGTAGGTCCTCACTAGGTAACTGTTGATTAATTTATCAGGTAGGCTCAGCCAAAATGCTAATGCCCAGTGATATGTTGAAGAGCTGCCACTTCCAGATCCTCAGTGCTTGCTTTGCCGTAAGGGGGAGAAACTCCTGAAGCCGGCACAGATAAGGGAGTGATTGTTGCAAGGAGACAGGGGGATCTCGTGGACGTCTAAGAACAGGCAAAGTGGTATGTATGATCAGTTTACCTTAAAACTGGGCTTAAAAATAGAAAGTTGGGAATGGAAGCTGCTCTATCACACCTAGAATAACAGTCTTTCAACATTTATTTTTTTGCGCTAGTCTTTGCAGACCAATTTTCTTTGCTACTTATACTTTTTCTTCTTCCAGTAACTTTTGTGGGCATGGAGGCTTTGGCTCACTGTGGTGTAGAGGTGGTACAATTTCTCAGTGTTGCCATACCAAATTCCCCTGCAATAGTTTGATTGGTTCAGCTAGGGTCAGGTTTTCATTCTTGTCCAATTAATTGCTATAGCAGAGAATGGAGTGACTAGTACAGACATGTCTTCCTAGGTGCCTTCTTTCAGCAGAGCCTTGAAAATGAAACTGTAGAGGTGCAGGTAACCTGTATTATTTCTAATACATTTCTTTTCTCACCTCAATGGCTTCTACAACATGGAAGCTGAGACAGTCGATTTTATTCCTCTGTTGTCTTTTGAGGAAAGGTTTGATAAATTCAGGAACTTTGCAGCACTTAGTAGACAGTTTTCCCCTCTAGAATATAAAGATTCTAATATAGAGAATGTAGTAATTTTCACCGATATGTGCCATTTTTCATTTTTGCCATATTAGTTAAGCGTGACTGGATTTTATATTAGGAACAAAATTCAACTTCTAAGCTAATTAAAGCAAGGATTCATATCTAAGTATTTGTTTCTATGGAAACTTTTCAGGCACTTTACAAAGTGATCATCCCATTACTGCTTCAACTATTAGTAAGGATAGCTCTGTACATATAGGTGCTAGATAAAATTTATGTCTATAAATCCCCATAAAATTAAATTTGTATCTTTATACTCTAGATGCTCCTTATTTACACCTTCATATAATGTCCTTTCACATATAATAAATTTGGATTTGAGCTAGCAGTACTTTTACTTACAACTGAATTAAAAAAAGGCATAAAACCACAGTATGGCAAGACCTCAATTATTTTTTTATTAAGATTTATTCACATGCCATACAATCATCTGAAGTATATAATCCATTGATCATATCACTATCATATAGTTTTTCATTCATTACCCTGGTCATTTTTAAAATTTTCCTTATACCAGAAGTGAAAGCAAGAATAAGAAAACACAAGAGTAAAAATAGAACACCCAAACTGTCCCCCCCATTCTTCCTTTAGTTTTTTTTTGTGCACCTGTTTTTTTCCTACTCATCCATCTATACCATACACTGCACAAAGGGGAGTGTGATCCACATGGCTTTCCCAATCACATTGTCACCCTTCATAAGCTACACTGTTATACAATTGTCTTCAAGATTCAAGGGTTCTGGGCTGTAGTTTGATAGTTTCAGGTATTTACTGCTAGCCATTCCAATTCATTAGAATCTAAAAAGCGTTGTCTATATTGTGCGTAAGAGTGCCCACCAGAGTGACCTCTTGACTCCTTTTGGAATCTCTCAGCCACTGAAACTTATTTCATTTCACATCCCCCCTTTAGTCAAGAAGACCTCAGTTATTAAAACTATAGACACTAGAAATGGTTTTTCAGCAAATACGTAAAAAAGACCTGTGTTCCAAAATAAATATTTTCTCTAAATAAATAAGTGGTTTAATTGTTTCCTTTGTTGGTAAATGCAGGACTTAAACTTTAGCTCCAATTTGTCACCACAAATGCAATGATTTTCTTCTTATGGCTAAGGTGCCATGATGTCACCCAAGCATGTTTTTCTACAAGGGGTCTTGCTTTGTATTTACCCACGTCTAAATAAAGTCTAAAACACACATATCTCTTTAACTGGAAGAAATATTTCTCAAGAATGAATTTAAACACCCAGCTCCTTAATACTGTGCAGATTCTGCCAATTTTGTCTCAAGTTTGATCGGGTTCCTTTCTCTTCTCTTGGTTTTGAAAAAATTATTGCTGCCATGACACTAAATACTCACAAAGTATCAGCTGTAAGCTGTATAACTTTGGTAAGTTACTTAATCTCTGAATTGAGTTTATTTTTCTATATAATCAGTATTCCTTCATCTTGGAATAGTTGCAAGTATTTAAGTAATCGAGAGCTATTTTTATTACATGCATTAACTGCTTTCAAATACATTTTCTGAGATCACAGGTGAAGTAGTTTTATGATTAGAGGCACTAATTTAAAAATTGGGAAAATCTTAAGGCTACGTTCCACAAATTATTAATTTTTTTAACAATTTAAACATTTAAGAAAAATTAAGCATCATCAAGTTCGAAAATAAAAAAAAATCCATCAAGACAAGCTAATTGCCATTGACACGAACAGACTTTATAAAAATGCTGCTTTCCATTTATTTAAGAGGCTTGAATACAGTGTTGAACTGATTTGAACCTGAATCACTGTATGGAACTGATTTGAGAGTGGGAAATCATTAACACAAAAAAAGATGCTTTTTGTTTTTGGTGACCACTATTAGAAAATCATATTCTGGGCATTCTTTACCCATCCTCCCCCACCCCACTGACAAAGGCTCATTTTCTAACAGAATTACTATTTTATGTTCTCTGCATTTTGAACAGAATTTTAAAATAATTGGGCAAAAACTGGATAAAAAACCCCGCGGTCTTTTCTTTTCATTTTGTCTCTCGGTCTCGCCTCATCTTGTGATTTTGCACAGGTCCGGAGAGAAACTAGGGCTTCAACAGACAACAGACTCTCCAGTCCCCCAGCCCCCTAACCCCGGCCTGGGATAACTTCCGGTGCGAGCCTGTGCGTGCCGTCGCCCCACCCCCAGGAGCCCGAGACTTGACTGTATTTTCCCGCGAAGTCGCGGGCGCGCGCGGGGGCCCCCCCCCCCCCGCTCTGGCCAGGTCCCAGAGTGCATTGCGGGCGCGCGCGGCTCTGCCGCCGAGCGACCGCGGGAAAATTCCAAAAAAAAAAAGGCCCGACAGTGTAACACGAGGCCAACGCCAAACTTTCAAGCCACAGAACCCGGGCGGCAGCTTCCTTTCCGTCACTGCCCAAACTGCTGAAGCAGCTTTGGCGAGGACCACCCGGTAAGAGAGAAGCCACAGACCGAAAGCGAACACGACTGCTTCCCGCGGGGGTCTGACCGGACACGTCAGCTTTTAGGGGGAAGGGGAAGAGAAGATCGCGAGAACGTCGCGGCACGCGGGGTCTCGGGCTGAGAGAGCAGAGTTCCTGCGGGGCAGAGGGGCTGGGGAGATAAGGTGAGAGTCAGTGTGGGGTGGAGGGGCGTGACCGGAACAGTGCCGTCGGCCAGGGGCGTGTCCAGTGGGGGCGGGCCGGCCTGGGGGTGGAGCCGGCCCAGGGGTCACGCGGAAGGACCACCCCTCCCTCCGCCCCGAGCGAAGGGAGCTGGGATTTGGAATTTTAGTTCTTTTTGTTCGTAGATCGCAGGCAGCTGTCTTCTTAAAAGGAGAGGAGCAAAGGTGAATTTCTTTGCCTCGGCTCCGTGGGAGCTGTGAAAAGCGCGCCTCTTTTAACTGATCATCCTCTAAAGCTGGCCGCATCCTCCCAGACTCCCGCCGCCCCAATTAGAGAAGCCTGGGGCGCGGCGGTAGCTCTCCCGCCCTTCAGGCTGTCCATCTCTGGAGGGAAAGAGGGCTCTGATGACCGTTTGTCTCCCTCCTGCGCTCTGTTTGAACGCCAGGCCTTACGGAGTGCGTTCAAAAGCCCTTGAGAGATTTTTGGGGGGTTGTGAGATTTGTTTTATGTATTTTTTTATATGGGCGCTTTTACAACTCAAATTCCTCTGTGGTCACGTTGCATGGAATAGAGCTCTGGAGGAGGAAAATGATTTGGAGTTTTTGGAACAGGATAAGTTTGGAACCAGAATTTTAAGGAAAATAGCAGAGGAATTTTCCAGCAATGGGCTGGATGTGCCTGGGCTTTTGTCCTAATCTGAAGCTTTTGGAAAGCACCTGGTTTTATTCTAACCTGTGCCCCATTTAATGCATCTTAACTGGATGTGACTGACTTACCATTTCTCAAACAAGCAGAGCATTTTTGGGCCACCCAGCTTTAGCTATTTATGGATGTCATTCACATTCAGTGATGTGTGGCTCAGAACATTTTCTCGTTCCTTATCAGTTCCTCAAGGCGGGGAGGATAGGTTGTTACACGTGATAGAATTCATACCATGTGTTTGGATAATTTATTACATAAGCTTAGATGGAAAATATGTTCATTGTGACTTTATCCATGAAACGTAATCAAATTGATGTTTCAGTGTAATGAATTGTACCTGCTTCAGATGGAAATAAGTGCTCATATAGGTTACATACAAGAAAGACTGCATGAGAAAAGAATTTGCTTTCCCTCGTTAATATCAGAGTGCCCTTACTTCCCAAAAGTAAAGGTTAGATTTTACTTCTTTAGAATTGGATTAATTATACTTTGGTATAGTACACATTTTAATTCTGTCATCCCGTCATACTCCTCTTGATTTCTAGAAAAACATTTACTAAGGCCCAGAAAAGAAAGGCAAACTCTGTATTGGTATTTTTGTTCTGTCTTCTACTTAAACGCATTAACTTAACTGATTGGTGAGATATGGAAGATGTGTTGCTGCATATATGTGAAACCCAGCATGTACTTTTAAAAATAAATGGTATTTTTAACCAATTCCATACTTCAAGTAGTTCCAGTAACAATTATACAAATTCTGTATTTATGAAAACCAGCCTGGCCAGAAGAAAGTTGAACTGATTATCTAGGCTGCAGAGAGAGCCAAAGAAAGCTCACGTGTGGTATTTCCAAGTTGGTAGTGGTAGTACCTTAAAGCAGGCTAGGAATCAGCACCAAATGGATTTTAAAATTTTTGTTTTAGGCTGGGATATGTATATCCCTGTTCTTACGGATCCTGGAAGACTGTTTAATATGAAAGAACACCTATAGGAGAAGCAGGCTGAATTTGCAGTGTTTTAATAAAACTGCACTGGCAGTGGAGAAAGGAAGAACTTAAAAATTGGTGAGAAAAGTTAGATAATGCACATCATGAGCATTTTATTTTTTTTTAGTTATCAAACAACTTTTTTTTTTTTTTTTTTTTTTTGGACTCAGTTTGGAAGGGACCTCACAGAATTATCTGGTCCATTCTCTTGGGTTTCCATAAATTTTTTTGAGTGTATAGAAATCAGTTCTCTGTTAAGATTTCTAATATAGAATAATCTCTGATCTCTGATAATGTATTTCTGGTACCTTTCTCTACATAAAATAATTAGTGTTCATATAGAAATGACCTTTTTAAAGTAATATACTCTTCTAAACAACTAAATAATTTTTAATAAATTTATGGAATTGTGCAATGATCTCCACAATTCAGTTTTAGAACAGTTTCATCACCCCATCACATTAACACATGCAGTCGCCCCTCCCAAACCCAGCCCCAAGCAGCCATTGGTCTGCTTTCCATCTCTATAGATCCACCTTTTTCTGAAGATTTCATATAGATAGCATCATACAATATGTGGTCTCTTGTGTCTGACTTCTTTCACTGAGCACAAGGTGTACCATGTATCGGTAGATTGTACCTGTTTATTGCTGAATAGTGTCTCATTTTATGGATATACCATGTTCTGTTTATCTATTCATCAACTGATGGACATTTAGGATGTTTCTCTTTTTTGACTATTATGAATAATGCCACTGTTAACATTAGTGTACAATTATTTGTGGTTATGTTTTCATTTTTCTTGGCTAGATACCTATAAATGCAACTGCTAGGTTGTATAGTAAATTTGTGTTTAACGTTTTAAGAAACTGCCAAACTCTTTTTCATAGCTGTACCATTTTACATTCCCACCAGCAATGTCTGAGAGTTCCAATTTCTCCACAGCCTTGCCAACACTTGTTAGTGTGTTTTAAAAATTATAGCTGTTCTTTTGGCTATGAAGTGGTATCATTGTGGTTTTAATTTACATTTCCCTATTGAATAATTATGTTGAACATATTCTCATGCACTTATTAGCCATTTCTACGTGTTCTCTGAAATGTGTATTCAAATCTTTTGCCTGTTTTTTGATTGGGTGTCTGTCTTTACTATTGAATTGTAAGAGTTCTTTATGTATTCTAGATACAAGTCTATTATCAGATGTGTTTTGCAAATAATTTCTCCTATTCTGTTGCTTGTCTTTTCATTTTCTTTGTTGTGTCTTTTGAAGGACAAAAGTTTTTAATTTTAGGAAGTCTTAATTTAGCAGTTTTTTTTTGTTTGTTTTTTCTTTAATGTATTATACTTTTGGTGTCAAATATGAGAACTCTTTGCCTAAGATTTTCTCCTGTATTTTCTTTTGGAAATGTTTTAGTTTTAGGTCTTTGATCAGTTTTGAGTTAACTTTTCTGTATGGGATAAGGCTTGAGTCCAAATTCATCTTTTTGCATGTGGCTATCCAGTTGTCCCAGCACTGTTTATTGAGAACACTTTCCTTTTCCCATTTAATTTGGCTTGGCACCTTTGTCAAAAACCGACTGACCATACATGTGAGGGTTTATTTCTAAATTCTCGATTCTGCTTCACTGATTTGTTTGCCCATTCTTACAGCAGTACCGCATTGTCTGCAGTATGGTAGTTTTATAGTAAGTTTTGAAATTTGGTGGTGTAAATCTTTCAGTGTTTTTCTTTTTTTACAAAAATGTTTTGGATATCTGGGTCCTTGATAGTTCCATATAAATTTTAATATCAGCTTGCCAGTTTCTACAAAAAAGCCTGCTGGGATTTTGATGGCAATTGTATTGAATCCCTACAGTTTGGGAAAAGAATTACTATTTAACAATATTGGATCTTCCAATTTATATACATGAAATTTCTTTCCATTTGTTTAGCTCTTTTTAAATTTCTCCCAGTAATGTTTTGTAATTTTCAGTGTACAAGTCTTGCCATTCTTTTGTTAAATTTATTTTGAAGTGTTTTATTTTTGATGCTACTGTGAATAGAATTGTTTTTCTTTAATTTCATTTTTGGGTGGTTCATTGCTAATACGTAAAAATACATATTGATTTTTGTATAATGATCTTTTATACTGTCAACCCTGTGAGAGCTTGTTTATGACTTCTTGAAGGTTTTATGTGAATTCCTTTGGAATTTCTACACACAGCCTCATGTTATCTGTGAATAAAGACAGTTTTCCTTCTTCATTTCCATCTGGATGCCTTTAATTTCCTTTTTGCCTAATTGTACTGGCTAGAACTTCCAGAACATTGCAAAATAGAAATGGGGAGAACAGACATCCTTGCCTTAGTTTCTGATCTTAGAGGGAATCATGTTTAATCTTTAACTATTAGGTGTGATGTTAGCTGTATGTTTTTCATAAATGTGCTTTATTCAATTAAGGAACTTTCCTTCTATTTTTAGATTGTTGAGATTTGTTTGGATGCTTTTCTGCATCTTTTAAGATGACCATGTGGTTTGTTTTGTTCCTTTAATTCTATCAAAGTGATTTATTACATTAATTGATTTTTGAATGTTGTACTAACCTTGCATTCCTGGTCATAGTGTTCAGTCCTTTTTACATGTGGCTGGATATTGTTTAGTAATTTTGCACTGAGGATATTTGTATATGTGTTCATGAGGGATATTGGTGACTAATTTTCTTTTCTTGTGATGTCTTTGTCTGGCTTTGGTATTATGGTAACACTGGCCTTTTAGAATGAGGTGGGAAGTATCCTTTCCTCCTATATTTTCTGAAATGTTGTGGAGAATTGGTATTTTTCTTCTTTAAATAGTTGATGGAATTTGATAGAAATCAATTAAAGCCATCTGTGCCATCAATTTCTTGTTATAGGTTTATTCAGATGATCTGTTTCTTCTTCAGTCAGCATTTGTAATTTGTTTCTTTCTAGGAATTTTTTTTTCCATCTCCGTTGTATAATTTGTTGGTGTAAAAGTTGTTCGAAGTTTTCTCTTATAATCCTTTTTTATATCTGTAGAGTCAGTAATGATGGTCTCTTTATTTCTGATTTTGGTAATTTGTGTCTTCTATTTTTTTTTTTTTTTTGGTCAATCTAGCTTAAATTTTAAGTTTGTTGATCTTTTCAAAGAACCAATGTTTTGTTTCACTGATTTTATCTATTTTATTTATTTGTTTTCTAATACTTGATTTCTGCTCTAATCTTTATTATATCCTTTCTTCTGCTTGCTTTGTGTTTAGTTTGCTCTTCCTTTGCAAGTTTCTTAAAGTGTAACTTAAGTTACTGCTTTGAGACCTTTATTCTGTTCTAATACAGCTGTTCAAAGATATAAATTTCTCTTTAAACCTTGCTTAAGCTGCATCCCACAAATTTTGATATATTATGTTTTCATTTTCCTTCAGTTCAAGATATTTTCAAATTTCTTTTATGGTTTCTTTTTTGACCCGTGGGTTATTTAGAAGTACGTTGCTGAATTTCCAAATATTTTGGGATTTCGTAAATTTCTGTTGTTGATTTCTAAGTTTAATTTTGTTATGGTTGGGGAATGTACTTTCTAAAATTTATTTGTTATTTTGGCTGTGCAACAACAAAATAACTCTATATTTCTACCTAACAAGAGAGAGCTATCCTTCTTTCAAGTGAAGAAATTTTTACCCTTTTCCAAAATGAGCATATGTGTCATTGCAGGAACCATTGTATTCATTGCTGACTATGCTACTTTCCAAATTCAGTCAGAATCCCATTGAATATTTTGTTACCTAAAGACTAAATTATAAAAGTAACTTTCAACAACTTGTACATAAAATAAAAATGGGAAGGCGAGAGAAGAAGAAAGTGGTTTAGGTTTACAAATAAACACAGCATACAGTGAGCAAATAGAAAATATGCAAAGCTACGATAGTCCTTACTTCCGTAATTGGCCACAAGGCCATGATTGGTATCTGTGACTTCCTTCTTCTGGTACTTATTCTGTATTTCTTTTCCCTTCAGCCAGATCCTTAGCTGGTTCGGATTCTTTTTAACCTGATGAATGATCAAAGCCTTCATTTCTGAAGGGTCTGAGCTCTCAGTCGTGTTGTCTACTTTTTGGTTGGTCTAGTTTTCCATCAACCCTTATTATTAGGCAAGGGAGTGCTAAGTAGGGCCTCAGAAAA
>PVKY010011654.1:0-11911 GCA_004027775.1 Bradypus variegatus
TCTCAAACTTAAATTTGTTCCTTTATATATAACATACCTTTTTTCTGTGGCTGCTTTTAAGATTTGCTCTTTATCAAATTGAGCAATTTGATTGTAATGTGACTTGGTGGTATTTTATTCATCTTCCTTTTGCTTGGGATTCATTGAGAATCTTGGATCTATAGGTTTATAATCTGTCACCAAATTTGGAAAAAAAAGGCATTATTTCTTCAAATATTTTTTCCCATCTCCTCCATCTTCTTCAGGGACAAAAATTTATTATGTTGCTTGTTTTTTCTAAATGTCCCTCTCTTTCAAATAATTTCTATTGCTAATGACTTTAAGTTTATTAATCATTTCCTTTGCCTTTAATCTCATTTCAGTGTGTTTTTCATGTTACACATTGCAGTTTTCATCTATAGACATTTAATTTGAGAAAATTTATTCTTAATGTTCCATGAACATATGAAATTAACTTATTAAACACCTGTAATGCAATCATAATAACTATTCAAATGAACTCTCTTCATTCTTATATGTGTCCATTTTGGGCCATTTTTGGTCGATTAATTTGTCTGCTCATATATTCCTGCTTCTTTGCAGGCCTGATTATTTTTTTGTTGAATACCAAGCATTGTGAATTTTACCTTGTTTGTTGTTGGATATCTTGAGTTTTTTTTTTCTGAAATGCAGTAAATTATTTGAAACAGTTTGTTCCTTTCAGGTCCTGCTTTTACATTTGTTGGGTGAGAACTGGAGCAGTGCTCAGTGCAGGGCAGACTGTCCCCTGCTCCTGAGGCAGGACTCTGGTGTCAACCCAGAGCCTGGTGAAGAACGAGCTCCACCGGCATGGTTTGTATGCGCAGCCTCTTCTTGGGCCTGTGTGTGCAATGGGCATTGCTACATCTAATCCTCTCGGAGGGTTTGTTCCCTCACCTTGAGTGAGCTCCTCATTGGCATGTGCAGCTCAGTACTCAGTGAATCCTTGAGGGGACTCTGCAGTCTGTGGGGTTCTCTCTCTGTGCAGCCCCCTCCTCTCTAGTACTCTGTGAGGTGACCATTGGCCACCTTGGTCTCCCCAGGCTCTCTGCTCTGCTCCTTCACTCTGGGAGTCCACTAGGCTCTACCTGGGCCTCCCATCCCTGCCTCATGGGCTGTAAATGCTCTCAGGATTGTAGACTGGGGCAATCATAGGGCCAACTAATTTGCTTTCCACATCTCAGGATCACTGTCTTTTGTTGCCTAATGTCTAGTGTCTTGCCAATGATTGCTTCATATATTTTGTCTATTCTTTTTTTCCATTGTTTGAGGGGCAGTATAAATTGGGCCAGAAGCAGAGCTCTTCTCTGTGCCTTATGACAGCTCCCATCATTCTTTCAACACTTCCTTTCTTGTCTGTTAAGACATTTCCATCTCCTTTTCCTGCTCAGCCCTGGAATCAACCATTTCTCCAGGGAGCTATGGTTCCTCTCCATGGTTACTGGGATGTCTCTGCTATTAGACCTTCTCAATGAACAAAGCTTAAGATATGCGCATGTGATGTGAGTATATATATGCACCTTTATATCTGTGTGCATCTATATGTGTGTCTATGTATTTTGAAATGAATGTACAATATCTCCAGTTCCCATGCAACACCACAGTGTTCATTGTAGATTTTCTCTTTTCTGTATTTGTACCTCTCTTCTGAATGCTCAAGTGTATTTTGGGGCATTGTGTCAGAATAAAATGAGGGGTGTCAAGTTACCCCCTGTAGTGTCTGAATCCTTCAGTGAAGCCCAGTGTGTGGGTCTAAGTTACAGTCAAGAGGAAGGGGAGCCGGCTGCTGGGTTTGAGTTGGGATTGATCGCCGTGTGAACCTGGGGAAGCCACTGATTGGCTGCGCCTCAGTTGCCTCATAAGTAAAGCAGAGATAATAGTAATAGTTCCCACTCTACCCATGATCACTCTGCAGTAGTTGCTATGGAGACTGAAGGGGCTGCCATTTTGCTGCCCCTAACTTTACTGTTGTCACTGTTGTGGGGTACAACCCCGAGAGAGGGCTGCTGCTCATGGAGCCACCAGGGCAGGGCCAAGGCAAGCCTGAAGGGAGGCGGATGGCCCACCCCTGCGGTGGGCTCATGTGTCAGCTCGACCAGGTGATGGTGCCCAGGTGTCTGGTCGAGCAAGCACTGGCCTAACCATTACTGCAAGGACATTTGTGGCTGGTTAATAAACCAGAAGGTGGTTTATTAAATCAATTGGCTTCATCTGGCACTGCATGTCTTCTGCAATGAGAGAATTCAGTTGGCTGGGTTTCATGCAATCAGTTGAAGACTTTTAAGGGAGAAAGAGTGAACCTTCACTTCTGCTTTGGCTAGCCAGCCAACCGTTTCCTGAGGAGTTCATCGAACACCTTCATCAGAGTTGCCAGTCTGCTTCCTGCCCTATGGAATTTGGACTCGTGCATCCCCACAGGTGCATGAGACACTTTTATAAAATCTTATATTTATAGATGTCTCTTGCTGGTTCTGTTTCCCTAGAGAACCCTAACTAATACACCTCCATGGTACCAGGAATTATCCCAGGGGAGAGGAAGAAAAAGAAACTCCTATTCTGTCACTGATGTATCCTTCAGGCATTCCTGCCTCTGCTCGGCTCCAGAAGCTGCTGGTCCCAAAGGCATCCCAGCACCCCTTGCCTAAACGTCACCTTTCCCATATGGGGAAAGTTGTGGGGGGGAGGAGTGGGTCTGAGGGTATTGATGAGCAGGTTAGTGGGTGGGGACGTATGAGCGACTTTGCTTACACAGTCTCTGAACAGAAGCTTTTCTCTGTGTGGTCTTGCGATGGTCGTAACCTGCCTTTGGGCTGGGAGTGGCATTAGATGGAGAAAGTAGAGGTCAAGAGAGTGGGGTTCTTGAGCCCCTTCCCATGGAGCGGCCATGTGACCTGTACAGCCACTGGGCTTGCAGGAGCCTTCAGTTACTTATCTATAAAATGTCAGCAAGAGGAGAGGGTGAAGGCTCAGCCTGGGGCAGGGGTGCTGGGCCGGCTGAGCCACAGGTGCCCTTCCAACATTCCGTGTCTGGTCAAGTGCCTGGTATAGTCTGATGAATGGTTGAGTGAATGAATGAAAGAGCGAATGAATGAATTTTAAAATCTGGGGACTGTAATCCCAACCAATCATCAGATCAGTAATGGTTTCCCAGGGCCCTCCTTTTGTCAATTCCAAGCACGTGATCCCTGCCATTCCTGCTTCACCCCCTCATTTTGCACAGGTAGTAGGGTTCCTACACAGCAGGGAGCACGCCAGCCCAATGGTGAAGGTCTGCGCCTTTTCAGCTCACTGTTCACTGTGAAGTTTCCCTGCTCACATTTAGTGAGACTTGCTACATGTCAGAGCCTCTTCCGAGCGCTTTCCATCTTTACACTCTCATTCCCTTATCATAACAGCTTTAGGAGAAGGCACTGCTTTTATTCCCAATTCAAGGATAGGGAAACTGGGCACCAAGAGGTTAAACAACATGTTTGGGGGCCCATAGCTGGTAAGCATAAGTATTCTGGACAAGTCTCAAAGCTGGGTCCAGCTCAGGCACCCCAGGACTGCCCTGCCTGGAAAGAGACAGAGGCAGCGGCTGGCTGGGGCAAGGAGCAGACCGTGAGAGGATAACTGGCATTCATGGCCTTTGCGGGAAGCTCTGTGGGCAGCTGGCGGGGGTGGGAGAGACTCAAAGAGGCTCAAGAACCCTTTAGATATGTAAAGTGCTGTAAATATGAACAACAAGGAAGCCATTTTCATAATCTCCCATTTTCCATTGTGTTGCAAATTCTTGAACATTTTCTTACTCTCTGGGAAAGATGAAGGCAGCCTGTTTAATAACCAGACTATTAGCAAGTTATCAAGTATTTGATTGCATTTTCCAGAAAGCACCTCGGTGGCTGGAGGATCATTTCACATCTGCCTTTTCCACTCAGTCTCAGCAATTCCAGCCTGGCAGCCGGGGCTCCTCAGTGTAAAATTGTCTGTGTATCGTGGTTGAGGGAAATTATTTTTTAAAGGGAGGAGAAGAATATCCAATTTACAGATGTCTTGTATAATGCACGAAGCAAGAATGACTCTTCCTGGCCCTGCCGTGGGTGGATTTAGCAGGCGTCAACAAAATGCAGGAGTGGGTGTCATATGGCATAGCATCTTCATAAAAGTCCTTGGTAGGACTCATGCAGAGAACTTTCTGTTGCGTAAGAACTTTTTCTGGGCATTGCACCACCCTTCCTGGCTTCCCACTGTAGCGGTGGTTCTCAACCCTTTCTGGCCTGTGAGTGGCCTCTCCTTTCCTGGACACACCAGATACCCCCTGCTGCCTGGGGTGATCTCCCCTACCACAACCTGCTCACCTGGTGAACCCTGACCTCACCTTCCAAGCCCGAGTTTGGAGGCCCCCTTCTTGGGGGCACCTTCCCTGGAGGCTTCGATGCCCCAAGAAGTCATCGCAGTGTGCACCTCTTGACACTTCCCTGCAAGTCCACACTGGGAGCTGCTCTAGGCAAGGGTGCTCAGATTCAGAGGTGTGCCCACTTAGTGCCTGTTACAAAGTTGACATTCACTGTGGCCCCGGAGATGGAGTGAGCCCATCCCTGTTGCATAAGGCACTATTAGTCTTCGGGTAACCACGCTGTCCTCCTGCTCAGATGCCTCGTTGGCTCCCTCATTGCCTACAGAACAAATCCCTGGGTCTTCAGTTTGACATTCGGTGTTGTCCGTAACTGGACAATGATAAACTTACCCATCAGTCATTCACCTGAGTAGCAAACATGTCTTGGGCCTCTCTTCTGAGCCAGGAAGTGGGGCTGCTGATGAAGGAGACGTGGCTGGTGCCCACCGTCTGGGTGTGATGGTCAGGAGGGCACAGAGATGCAGGTGGACTTCGCTGGTACAACGTCGTGAGGAGCTACACAGGCAGGGGGGCTGCAGAGGGGCAGCTGCTGACCAGGCCAGGGCAGGTGCTGGGGGCTGAATTGTGCCCCCCACAAAAGATTCGCTCAGGTCTCAACCTCTGGGCCTGTGGGTGTGAACCTGGAACCAGGTGAGCCTTGATCCAGAAAAGTCAAAGACCTTATGAGCAAAGGAAACTGGACACAGAAGGGAAAAAAGCCACGGGAGAAAGCTGGAGGCAGGGAGTCAAGGGAGAAAGGAGAAGATGCCGCCATGGGCACTGCCATGTGATGGGAAAGCCAAGGACCACGGATCGCTGGCAGCCAGCCCCAGACAGTCAGTCTGTGTGACACTTTGCTGATGCCTCAATTTTGGATTCTTCTAGCCTTAAAACCGTGAGCCAATAATTTCCTGTTGTTGAGCCGACCCCTTGTATTTGTTTATCAGTTAGGAAGTTAAAACAGCAGGTGACCAGGGAAGCCCTGCGCTGGTGGGTCCTCGGCTGCCGGTGGGCACCACTAGAGCTCTCTCCCTGCCTGTCTCCGTCTCCTGCTGGGCTGGTCAGGGCGGCCCTCCGACGTGCAGACACGAGGGCGTGAGCTTCCACAGCTCTCCTGCATGTGTTCAAGTGTCTGGACTTGGGGCCTTTCTCTGAGCAGGCTGGAGAGTTTGCTGCTGAGGACCGCTCACCCCTTTCTAGTGTGAGGCTCCGTGGTTGGCAGGGTAATGCCCCCTCCAGGGGTGATCATGCCCCAACCTCTGGCACCTGGGAATATGTCACCTCACACGACAAAAGCAACTTTGCAGATGCCGTGAAGTTAAAGACCTCGAGATAGGGAGATTATCTGGGAATGTTCAGTCGGCCCAATGTCATCACACATGTCCTTAAAGAGGGGGCAAGAGGGTCCAAGAGGGAGGACATGGGATGACAGAAGCAGAGGATGGGGTGATCCACCCCAGTGGTCTTCCTAGGTGGCTCCAAGGACCACCCTCTTCCCCGCTCAGGACCCTCTTTGCCTGGAACACGCTTCCTGTTCTAGTTGTTGCTGGGATGCCCCATTCATCCTTCCATCTTGCCCTAAATGCCTCCTCCTTGGGAAAGCTTCTTGTCCCAAACACTTTGTCCTCCTGCCTCCCTCTGCACCATTTGTAGCCAAGGTCACGTGTGTGTGTCTGTGTGTTCTGTCTCTCCCAGGGGATGGTCAGGTGTTGAGGGCAGGCTTTGACCAGTTTCTTCAGCCCTGGAACCCATGGGTGGGGGTGGGCAGCAAACACTTGAATGAGAGGAACCTGCCATCGAGGGGCTCACACCTGGACGCCACCTCCCCCTCCCTTCCACAGGTGCTCGGACCCAGACATGCAAGGACGGTCATCCCCAACTCCTCCTCCGTCCCTGCCCTGGGGAACAGCTCAGGACCCTGAGTGCCCTGAAACACTGTGTTTCCATCCCTAAATGAGCATTGTGTCTTAGCTGCAGCATGTTTTCTGTTAAATTGAGAAGGTCCTCTTTGCTTGTGGCAGCCGGGAAGCTGTGTTCTTTCCATGAATGTAACACTCATTCTAGAGGGGTAACAAAGCGGTCATGAGGTATGGGGAGAAATTTTCTAGAGAGGATGCTGTGGGGGTGAGGAAGCCTGGCAGCCACCCCTGGGCCCTGAGACTGCAGGAGAACTCTCTGCCTGGCTGGCAGCCAAGGGCAAACCATTCTCACCAGCTCACAGCCTCTCCCCGTGGCCCCTGTTCCTGCCGGCAGCTCATTCCGGCTCAGGAGCTTGAGGACATCTCCCCTTGATGACTTGATGTGTCTACATCAAGATGGACAATTGTGCCTCAGCAGAGCCCTTGTTCTCTGGAAGGAAGCCTGGGCCTGGGAATTTGACAGCAGCTTCTTTCAGTGGTTTGCCCCTCCTGCCTCACTTAGGGAATCAGTGTATCTCCTTATGATAATAAGTAATCAAAATTCAATGAATAAAATAGTGAACTCTGTCCATAAAATGGAATGTCTGCATCAGCAGAACCATCAGCTGGGCCCACGGTTATCTATTCCGAATTTCCCCAGGACTGTTCAGAGAGGCTGGCTTGACGGACGGCCCCCGCTGAGCCGATGTCCGTGCCATGCCTGGAGGAAATCCATCCCAGAAGCTTGCTCACTCCTACATTTTGATGGCTGCAGAGTTTGCTGGGTAACCCCATAAAGAAGTCTCTTAAAATGCGTCTTTGAGATTCTAGCACTGTCGCCTCCAATAAAAAGTGTAGAAGGGAAATTTCAATAAGATAACTCAAGAACATTTAATTTTCTGCTCCTTTGGATTTGCTATGTTATTATAGCCATTCAGTTAGCTAATAAATGTCCAACCCTGTCCAATCTTCATTGCAAGCAGAGAGCCTGGGATTTAAATAATTGGATGGAAGTCTAGGGCCCAGCTCTTAGCCGAGTCTGGCAGCAGAATTGGTGGGTGCAGTGGCTAAACCAATTGCAGAAGCTACCTCACCTCATCCCGGCCTGTCTGTGCCCTCCACCCTGTCCCAGGAATCAAGGGGCCCATGTGGGAGGGGCAGAGACAGGAGCCGAGGGGGCAGGGGACCTGATTTTATTCCACAGGGGAGATGGGCCTGGGCTTGGAGCAGAGGTGGCCCTGGAGCAACCAGCCCCATGGGGAAGTCTTCATCATATTCTGGTGACATAAAATCCATATCCCGCTGGCATGGCAGTGATGGACTGGGGCCAAGCTGCCTCTGCTCACCTGGTGCATGGAGGTGATGGAGCCCCACCCTCCAGCCGGCAAGCAGGCGAAGGTCTTAATAGAACAGAGCCTGTCCCTTTCCTGGGTCCTGGGTCCAGAACACCTGCATCCCTGCATCCACTGGGCCTTTGGGGACCTGGGTTTGAGCACGTCCTCTGGCTCCCAGCCCCCTCTGTTCCCAGGCCACCCTGAGGGGCTCTGATGGTGCTGGCCCAGAGCCAGCCTTGCTGACGCTGACCTAGCCACGGTGCCGGGTGCCGGGGATGTAGAGGCTTTGAGGAAACAGGTCCTGGCCTTTTGCAGCTCCCAGTCTGATGGCAGAGTCAGATACGGAAACCCACAGACCCAGGGCTGAGGGATGTGAGACAAAGAGCAAGAGAATCCCACGACTGAGGGGACCCAGGGGGGCTGCCCAACTGAGCTGAGAGTCAGAGCCCCCCGACTCGCGGCTGAAGGGCAGGGGGCATCAGCAGGCACGTAGAGGAGGGCGCAAACGCCACATGCTGGGGAGGCTTTACGCCGCCCCCCCTGTAGTCAAGTCCCAAGCACACAGCACCAGGCTACCGATCTGTGCATGGGATTTAGGGGCACAGACCCACAGCCAGCCCCTCTCTGTAATGTGGTAGGGCCAATTCTGGGAAAGTTACCGAGGACTTTTCATTTACAAAATGGGAGTGATTTCTTCCTCAGCTCCTGGGTTGCTGTGAGGCTTAGTTGCTAGAACCCAGGGGCCCTTCCTTGTGGCTGGAAATCACAAAGCAGCTGCCAGTTGCTGACTGCCTGGGCTCTGGGGACTCAAGGGGTGACAGCCCCCAACCTCGGGCCTGTGGGTGTGAGGTTGTTATAATAATGACACCCAGTGTTATGGATCAAATGGTGTCTCACCCAAAAAAGATGTGTCCAAGTTCTAACCCCGGATCCATAAATGGAAATAGGGTCTTTGAAGATGTGTTCGTTAAGATGAGGCCGAATTGCATCAGGTGGGCCCTGATCCAATAAAACTGGAGTCCTGATGAGAAGAAATTTTGACACGGACAGACAGAGCCATGTGATTGGGGAGACTGAGTTCTGACACCTGCCAAAGAACGCCGTGGCTGGCCAGCACCCTCCCTGGGACTCTTCCAGGTCCCGGACGGTGGGAGAATCAATTCCCGTTGTTCTTAGCCGCCCTGGGTGTGGTGCTTTGTCACCTGTTAGCAGGTGGTGGTCCCGACAGGGGCTGCTCCTTACAGAGCACACGCCTTCACCATGTGCGCCCAAGGCCCCTTGGCTGGGAAGGGAGGAACTGGAGCTTGTGCCTCGGCTGCCTGATTCCAGATCCCGAAACAGGGTCCTCACAAAAAATCTTGCCCCCAGTCAGGCAACTTGGCACCAGGAAGGGGCAGCCCCGGGTCTGGCAGCGGGGGCTCCTCTCTCCCCTCCTTGTTGGGCCCCAGACCCACCTGGGACCTGGGATCAGGGTCTGGGGAACAGCCCAAAGGCTGGGGAGCATGTGGGGCCCTGCTGGGTTAGGCAGGGCTCTCTGGAGAAACAGACTCAATGGGGTATACCATATACAGAGACGTGCTAAGGGATGGCTCATTGGATTGTAGGGGCTGGGGGGTCTGAGATCTGTGGGCCCAGTTGGTAGGCCAGAGGAGAAGATGGTGTAGTGTGGAGGCAGAATTTCCTCTCTGGGACCTTCCTCTCTGTTTTTATTTTTAGCTCCCAACATTCATAACTCTGTTTGCAACCAGCCCCTTTCTCAGTCTTTCTGGAATATGGACCCCAGGAACTTTTTTTTAAATTCTGGTATCATATATACAACCTAAAATTTCCCTTTTTAACCACATTCAAATATATAATTGAGTGTTGTTCATTATGTTCACAATGTTGTGTTACCATCTCCACCATCCATTACCAAAACCTCTCCATCACCCCAAATGGAACTTTTGTACCTTAGGCATTAACCCCCCATTCTCTACCTGCAACCCAGCCCCTGGGAACCTCTCTTCCAGGTTCTGACTCTATGAATTTGCTTAGCCTAATTATTTCATATCAGTGGGATCATATAGTATTTGTCCTTTTGTGTCTGGCTTTTTTCATTCCACATTATGTCTTCAGGGTTCACCCATGTTGTTGTATGTATCAGGACTTCATTCCTTTTTATGGCTGAGTACTATATTCCACTGTATGTATAGACCACATTTTATTTATCCATTTTTTGGTTGATAGACACTTGGGTTGTGCTTGCTTAAAGCTGCCATTATGCAATATACCAGAAATGGATTGGCTTTTATAAAGGGGATTTATTAGGTTACAAATTCACACTTCTAAGGCCATGAAAGTGTCCAAACTAAGGCATCAACAAGAGTATACCTTCACTGAAGAAAGCCTAATGGCGTCTGGAACACCTCCGTCAGCTGGGAAGGCACGTGGCTGGCGTCTGCTGGTCCTTTGCTCCCAGGTTGTGTTTCAAAATGGCTTTATCCAAAGTGCCTCTGAGCTTCTGTCTCTCTTAGCTTCTCTCTGTCAGCTCCAGTGCATCCGTGCTTGCTTTCCCAGGGCTTTTCTCTCTAAGCATCTGGGGGTCCTCTCTTTGCTTCTCCAGGGCAAATTCTGGGCTTCATCTCTGAACTTAGCTCCTCCAGACATCTTTCTGTCTGCATCTCCAAGTGTCTCCAAGCATCTGGGTCTGTGCTGGCTTCTGAGCTCTCTTAAGGAGTCCTGGAAACTAATCAAGACCCACCTTGAATAGGCAGGGAAGGTCATACCTCCATGGAAATAATCTAATCAAAAGTTCTCATAACAGGTCTGTCCCCACAAGATTGCATTAAAGAACATGCTGGGGTACATAACAGTTTCATACTGGCACAGGTTACTTCCATCTTTTAGCATTTGTGAATAATGCCACAATGAACATTGGTGGGCAAATATCTGTTTGAGTCCCTGATTTCAATTCTTTTGAGTATGTACCTAGACTAAGGATTGCCAGGTTATGTAGTAAATCTATACTTAACTTTCTGAGGAACCACCAAACTGTCTTCCGCAGTGGCTGCATCACTTTACATTTCCACAACGAGTGAGTGCTCCTTTCTCCACATTCTACACAACACTTGTTATTTTCTGTTTTTTTTTTATAGTAGCCATTCTAGTAGGTGTGAAATGGTATCTCACTGTAGTTTTGATTTGCATCACCATGATTTGCAACATGGTGAATGATGTTGAGCATCTTTTCATGTGCTTTTTGACCATTTGCATATCTTATATGAAGAAATGTCAATTCAAGTCTTTTGTGATTTCCAAGTATTTTCTCCCTGTCAGTGGATTGTGTTTTTACTTTCAAGATAAGTCCTTTGATGTACAATTTTTTTTTTAAATTTTTATGAGGTCCCATTTATCTTTTTTAAATTTTATTGCTCATACTTATGGTGTAAAGCCTAAGAAACCATTGCTTAACCCATGTCCTGAAGATGCTTCTCCATGTTTTCTTCAGGGAGTTTCATAGTTTCGTTTCTCGTATTCAAGACTTTGATCCACTTAGGGTTGCTTTTTCTATATAATGTGAGGTAGGGTCCACCTTCAATTTTTGCATATGGGCATCCATTTTTTTTCAGCAACATTTGTTAAAGTGACTATTCTTTCCCAATTGAGTGTTCTAGGCACCCTTGTCAAAAATCATTTGGTTATATATGTGAGAGTTTATTTCTGAACTCTCAGTTTGATTCCATTGTTCCATTTGTCTGTCCTTGTGCCAGTACCATGCTGTATTGATTTATATGGCTTTGTAAAATTTTTAAAATCAGGAAGTGTGAGCCCTCAAATTTGTTCTTCTTTGTTAGTAAGATTTTTTCCCACTTTGTGTCAGTCAGGGTTCTCTAAGAAACAGCATCAACAGGAGATATCTGTAAATATGAGATTTTATAAAAGTCTTTCACACAACTGTAGGGATGTCCAAATCCAAATTCCATAGGACAGGCAGCAAGCTGGCAACTCTGATGAAGTTCTTTAATGGATTCCCTAGGAGATACTGGCTAGCTGAATAAGAAATGAAAATTCTCTCTCTTCTCCCTTGAAAGTCTTCAACTTATTGGGTTATATCTAGCTGATTGAATTCTCTCATTGTAGAAGACAATCTTCATCGATGTAATCAGGCACAGATGCAATCAATTGACTGATGATTTAACAAACCAGACTTCTGGTTTATTAACTAGCCACAAATGTCCTTGCAGTAACGGTTAGCCCAGTGCTTGCTTGACCAGACACCTGGACACCATCACCTGGCCAAGTTGACA
>PVKY010011655.1:0-11916 GCA_004027775.1 Bradypus variegatus
TATACTCGCAGGAACTGAAACTTAAGACACAGACATTTGTAAACCGATGTTTATTGCAGCATTATTCACAATTGCCAAGAGATGGAAGCAGCCCAAATGTCCATCAATGGATGAATGGATAAACAAACTGTGGTATATACACATGATGGAATATTATGCAGCTGTAAGACAGAACAAAGGCATGGATCATATAATAATGCGAATAAACCTTGAGGACATTATGTTGAGTGAAGTTAGCCAGAAACAAAAGGACAGATTCTGTATGGTCTCACTAATATGAAAAGACATTAATGAACAAACTTTGGGAGTTAAAAGCTGACAACATAGGCGACCAGGAGATAGAAAGAGGGCTGGGACCAGCCATTTGATGCTGCAGGACTACAGAATGTTTAGGATTGATTGTATAGATCCAGAAATAAATAGCATAATACTGTGTGATGGGAGCACAGAATGCAATTTTTCTTGTAGTAACCAATAATGTTTAGGTGCTGATTGAGGTGATGAATGTACAGCTTTATGATGATACTGTGAACAACTGATTGTACACTGTGGATAAATGTATGGTATGTGAATATAACTCTATAAAACTATAGGAAAAAAAGTGTATCAGAATTGAAACAAATAATGATATAAAACAGTTCTAAAGCAAAAAAAAAAACAAAGCTTTGAGTTTCGGAAATCGATTTTGCAAATCAAGATCCAAGGATTTGACACTCCCCATTCAGCACTTTCTCATCTAGAGTAACAACATGGTTGGTCTAATTTTAGTGTTGGGCAAAAAGAAAGAAGGGGCTAAGCAGAGGGAGATAAGGCCCAGAGAAATGAAGTAATTTTCCTAAAATCACACAACAGAGGCAGGTGATCTTACTCCCAGAGTCCCTGTACTCTTAACAGAACAGCACTGTGTCTGCTCTACAGTAGGTGTCTGAGAAAATTCTGGACAGCAAAGTTCCATTTTAGATGCACTGAGACTCTGGACTCTGGACTCTGGACTCTGGGTATGTGTTACAGCTCATAGTACAGCATGTAAGCTAAGAAGTAATCCCATCCCCTGCACCTTGCACCCATCTCAGTCTAGGAATCCTCCCATGAACACTACAACAATAAAGACTCCATTTACAAAGGGAGATCATCTTTGGAAATGATCTCACTAGTGGCATAGAAACCTGATTTTCCTATCTGGACTGCGTGAATGTAAGTAAGGCCTTTGGCTATCCTGGAGGTAGTATGCTGGGAACAGTTGTAGGTAGAAAATGTCCCTGGCATTTGAGGGATGGGTTTAGATTAAATATCTAGGCTGTTATAACAGGAGCTTGACGGGCTGGAATCCAGGAGCCTCAGCCCTGCTTTTCAGTGGTGTGACACTGGAAAAGTCCATTCTCTTTAGTTTTGAGTTTTCTCCCTCTATAGAGCAAGGGATTTTGACTATGGTATGTGAAGTAAGGATCATGCCTCAGCCTCCTCAGGTCCAATTCTGAAGCCAGAGGCATCCCCTTTCCTCTGACACCCATACACACATCCACATACACCAGTGGGACACTGGGGGAGCCAGTCCTTCCTGACCTGGGTGGTGGCTATGGATAAATGAGTGGGGATGAGTCCTCAGCCTACACCTCACAGTCCTGCAACTGCATTGTCCCTCCTGAGTGGAGGATTGAGGGAGCATAGGGTTGATCCAGCAAGTGTGGCACTAAATGAGTGACCTCTGACAGACACTGCTGGCCTCTTCTTAGGGCTTCATCTTACCAATTTACTCTGGGCTTAAGAATCTCTTGGAGAACTAGTTTAGAAAGCAGAAATACTTGCCCCCAGATAATTTGATTCATTAGATCTAGAGTAGACCCAGGAATCTGCATTCTCATGACCCAAGGCCAATTTATATTTTTAAGAAAAAATTTAATATATAATATGTTCATGTGGATCAAAATCCAAAAGGTTGAAAAGGGAATAAAGTGAAAAATCACCCTTATCCTTGTCCCCCAGCCATTTAGTTCCCCTCTCCTGAGGCAACCTATTTCTTATGTGTACTTCCTGACATAATCGATGCATATAATAGTATATAGAAGTTAGTAAAATCTGCATTTTAAAACAAGCATCTCTTGGTAATTCTAATACTGGGGGTGCTCGGTCAGAGTCTACAAGGTTTGACCTTATATGCCATGGGCAGGGGTGCAAAGGAGCTACACTGAGGCCTGAAGCTGGAACTGCTGAGGACACTGCTGTACTGTAGAGAAAAGGTATGAGAGTAGGTCCTTTCATCTTCCTGTCATCAGCGGTGGCACCTGGCAGACACTGGATACCACAGCTTGTAGAAAAAGATCTTGTAACCCAAGAAGCCTCTTGGCCTCCCTGCCTGTTCCCATTCCGGAGGAGCTGTAGGACTCTGGTTTCTTTAGGGGGCCCCTTGTATAAGTGTCTGTCGCCCTGGTGCCAGGAATACCATCACATGTCTGTTGACCAGGTGAACCAGGCATCTCAGTCTCCTAGGGAGGGGATAGCACGTGTTCCCCAGGTAGAGCAGGGTAGGACATGGCAGTTGCACAGTACCTGACTGGGGTGGGAGTGGTGCCCTTTTAGACTTCCGCTTTCCTTTAGACTTGATTTCATCCTGTGGACCCTACTACAGCCTTCTGGTAGCACCCCCTGAACAGAGTTCTGTTCACAGCTGTATCTCCAGCACCAGGCCTCACACACATAGGGCTCAATACGTATTTACTGAATGAATGCTCACTGTCAGATAAAGAGGCTTCCTTTCCATATTTGGGGTTTCCTTGCACCAAGAAGCTGTTTTAGACCTAGAAGTCCCTTTAGGAATCAGTGGTACAAAAATAAGGGTTAAGAGAACCAAACTACGTATAAGGTGGTCCTGAGTTCAAATCCTGATTCTTCCACTTAGCCATTCTGAACTTGTTCCTTCACGTGTGAGGGGTGGTGATTTAACAATATTTCACCTCATGGGGTTATTATGAAGAGTGAGGAAATTCATGAGCAGAAACAGGACAGGGCCTATCTGTTCAATGAAGGAAAAGGGCTCTGAGCAGAAAGAATCTGAGTGGTGGCTGCAAAGTCCATTTGCCAGTTCATCTCTCTCTGGGCCCGTTTTCCCATTATGAAATAAGAGCGCCAACTCCTTGGAACGCCATTCCCCCCGTCCCGTGTGTTTTGTTGCTGTTTCTAGACTTTTCAGGACCGGGGTCTTTTACTTGCTTAGGACAGCTCCTGCCTGAAGGACCCTTCCAGATCGCGGAGGTACCTCTCTTGTTCCCTAGTTCCCGCTTTGAGGAGAAAGAGCCACGCTTTCGAGAGTAGAGGTCAGAATAAAACCCCCTCAACTCTGCCTCGCTTCGCCACCTTTCTGCCAGGCCCTGCCCTGCCGGCGCCCTGGGCCCGCCCTGCCGTCTTCTGACTCCCGTCAGGCGATCTCGGTGGCCAGCCCGCCAGCTCTGTGACGCCACGAGCCCCGGGGTCCTCGGCACCTTTGCCCGCCTCTATAAAAGCGATTGCCGTGTCGCCGCGCTGTAGTGGCCTTGTTCTCCGCCTTTTCCGTATTGTGCTGACGCCCCCGCGCTCTCGTCAGCCTCCGGCCCGTAGTCTCCTTGAGACCAAACACCGTGAGTAGCTGCTGACCGAGCTGTGAGGGGCGGCTGGCTGTGCGAATTGCGGGCTGGATGGTGGCACTTGCTGCGGTTTAGGCCTGCCCAGGGCGGTAGGTGACTGGGCCTGGCCTCTCCTCAGGCCCAGTGGAACTCGTTGCGGTGCCCGTCCTTCGGAAGGTGTCACCCGCGCCTCCTCCACCTTCCCCTCCGTTGCCTCTCGACTCTGTGAGGCCGCTCTGGCGGCGAGTCTTCACGGGGCCCTGTGGGCGCCCGGCGGGAGGGAGAAAGGGGAAGCCGAGCGCCAGGTTAGGCCTTATCTGCACCGGTGAGCTTCAGCCGGCGCAGATCTCTGCCTCAAGGCCCGGGGCAGCGATTTGGGGCTTCCCTTGGCCCGGGTAAAACAGGGTTTTGAATCCGTTTCCCTTGGCTGTCGGGAGCATGGGCGTGTGCCCAGGTTCTTTTCTTTCTTTCTTTTTTTTCTTATCGTGGGGGAAGATGGTGGTGGTAGTCAGGGATCGATGTATTCTTGGCTCCCATCTTCGTCCCTGTATTTGGCGTCACTTGCCACCAATCCTAACTGTGTTGTGTGCTGGGGCCGAGGCTTTGCCTGAGCCTTCTTAATATTTATCCCCATTATTTTGCCACGGCCCGGAGTCGCTGAAATAAGTGTTGTCAATAGCAGATAGCATCGTCATAGTGGTATGACTTTTAGGAGCTCTAACTCTGCAAAACTTAACTCGAAGTCTCTGACTTTTAATTGGATAGTACGTTCACCCGTTTTGGTTCATTTTTTAATGGAGACTTCAGGTTTGGATCTTTTTGGGCATGAATTTTTCATCAGAGCGTCACTATAGAATATATGTGTGTCATAGAACAATGCAGAATCCTCCTCCCTAAAAAGAGGTGTCAGAAATTCGGGTCACTTAATGGTACAGGACTTAATTTTTTCCTTTATGATGTGATAAAACCCACGTCAAGCCAGCCATGGAGGGTGATTTTAATTCCAATTACAGGAGCCTAAAGAATTGAAGGAATGGTCTTGAAATTATGTCAAATCAAAATTTCAACCATTATTACCGAAAATTTTGCATTTAATTCTGGCAGCATAACACTAAAAAAAGTTATCTTGGGTGTTAAATCTAGAATTACAAAGTGCATCCAATTACAGATTAAACGATTGCCTCTCTGCTATTTAGGTGATCTCTAATTCCCCTAAGAGTAACCTAATACACAAATTTGGGTATGACTAAGCAGATCTTGCTATTTATCCTGAGTTATTTAAAGAAATATGAAATGGTCGGCTTGCTTAAATGTAGTTAACTGTTGTTACTTGTGAGCCTGTAATATTCATTCCAGTACTATGCTAAAAATGGCATAATGTATTTTGTAATTAAAAATTGGGCCCAGGTAAAAATATTTTCTTTTGGGGAATACCTTTTGTAATTGCCTTGTCACAGGGAGGGATGTTTCTGGGTCTCCTCTGGGCCCTTCCCTTTGAGCAGAACAACTGCATTATTGGCAAACACTAAGCAACGTGGAGAAGCAGATGTGTTTGTGAACTAAGAAGTGAAATCTGAGTCTCTTCAACCATAGATGAGTGAGAGTGGGATATTTCACTGGCTGGTTTTAAAACATGCATACCTTTTTGTTTCCTTCCTCTGACTGCTTGTCTATTTGGAAAGGCTGAATGATTATTTAATTGATAGTGGATTTTAAGTCTTTGAACCTAAAATGGGTTCAATGGATTTTTAAATGCCAAATTCAGTATTTACGGAGAATTCACATTATTTTTAATACAACACACTTGAAAAAATTTAGAGATACTTTGTTAGTAAATAGTGATATTGCAGTGTTTTGAATACATTAGAAGTATGGGCTTTCAAAAGCTGTACTTGGGTTTCAAAGAAGTCTTGAATTTTAATCTTTAGAACCAGGTATTGCTACCTTTTTTTTTTAAGAACCTGAAGATGGCAAAAAAAAATTGCTTAGAACTTTTAAATTTAAAGGGATCAAAAGTGTTTTTTTTTGTTTGTTGGTTTGTTTGCTTTGCCAGAACTCAGGTTCTTTGAAGTTAGTTGCTTAATTAGCTTTTATATTAGAGGTGTCTTTTTCCTAGTGACTCATAATTAATCTGAGTTAATAAATACATTTTGGAGGAAGTAATGGGTTATTACTGTGGAGATTTTAACAGAAGATTTCAAAATTGGGACACCTGGTCAGTAATGAAAGGTAAAAAGGAGCCTAGGAAATTTAAGTCCATTATTAGGCTTAGAGAATTGTACTGTTACCTGTTGATCCTTAAATCATTTTATTCTCTTGTGTATGGTATTGTATTGATCCAAACATAAATGAGTATGCTGATCTACTCTTTGGATCTTAGCTCATTTTTATTGGTAGATCTCACTGCGGAGAAATTTGCATTTGGTAGCTTTGTTTATTTTGGAATGACTTCCCTCAGGTTTGCAGGGAGTTAATTGTGACAGTTAACTATTCAAATGGAGTGATCATATTCAGGGGAAGCAGAAAGGCAGGCAGAAATCTAATAGGTGAATTTCAGAGACTTACTTTACATCAAAATTACAGAATGTAACTTAAATTTATACCAATAGTGAGTTCAGTGGGGTAGGCGTAAAAGCTCTTTTCCTGGGAGTTATGCATTTGAAACATTTCTGTAGAAATACTTGTAGGCTAGCCTGGGAATAACCTCTTAAAACAGTGTTTTTACCAGGTTTTATTCTGCAAATCCTTGGGATTTTATAGTTAGTAAGTTAGAGGGTTCTAACAGACTATAGTTGATGAAATGTCATATAGAGCTGATGTATATCTCTTAAACTCCGAGTTCAATGTTACCTTTTTTTAGATGCCTTCAATTAAGTTGCAGAGTTCCGATGGAGAGATATTTGAGGTTGATGTGGAAATTGCCAAACAATCTGTGACTATAAAGACCATGTTAGAAGGTAAGTTTGGTAGAAAACCTTGGTGGGGGAAAGAAGAGGAAAGGATGTACTTTGAGACAGACTGTGAATATCAAATTTGTAGGAGCAGCATTCTTACTAGGTGCTCAAGAGTATGGAGGGGGAAAGTTTATATTTTTTCCTTTAAGTTGTTAATTGCATTGTTCTGACACAGGTCATTCTTTCTGCACTGTCTGAATTAATGAGGGTTTTTGTTTCCTTTTTAAATGGGCAAGACCATAAGATAACTATTACAGGGATTTCCAAGTCTCAAATCAGATATTGACTCATTTCTGTTTCAAGTAAATTTGGATTTACGATTTCTGGTGGCAAAAATTAAAGCCTTTGGAAAAGGATGCTTTCCTGTATGGTAGCTAAATAGAGCACCTTGTTTCAAGGGAGGGAGTAAGCTGAGTAGATATCTGTTGTTGTTTTTTAATGTTTTTCCTTTTGTCTTATTTTTTAATTCCTCTGAAACTGCTGCAAGGTGTATATGCAGCATAGCAAAGAAGCTAGGGAAGAAAACAGGTCCTGAAACATTTGAAACTTCCTAGCTAACATGGATCTCTTTGTGGACTGGTGGATATTAATAGTATGTGGAGACATAAAAGTTGGTGTCTCGACTGGTGGAAAAAAACTTAAATAAGTGTTCTTTTGTACTCAGATGTTAAGGTTATTTTATGTAGGGACGATCTGCAGCTTATAGATACTTAAGTGAAGAGAAAGGATTATATACCAATCACTAACTATATGCTGGTGAAAGAACGTAAGACATGATCTTTGCCCTAAAAGAATTTATAAAGTGGTAGGGGAACCAGACACCAAACAAGATGAACTGTCACCTGGTATAATTAGTGCGCTGATAAAGTTGTCTGCTAAGTGATGCTCTGGGAGCATCATGGCTGATGTTATTCTTCAGGCCTTTGAAGAAACTACAGTGTATAGTGCTAGTGAGGTGATAACTTCAAATCTAGTAAAATTAGGTTGTTTTGGGAAATCATTCTGAGGAAGAATATGTAGAGTTAATTAGGGAAAAGTAAAATTGAGTTTTTAGTTGGGGTCTTTTGGGGTGGGATGGGATTGTGTTACTGGAGTTGGCAGAACTTGAAGAACGGATTTGAGAAGAATGGAGAAGAAAATGACTTTGAGCTTGAACAGGTTATGTTTGGGATTCCTTCAGAAGATTATTAATTATTAATTATTAATCTACTAGGCACTTGGATATGTGGATCTTGGCTCCTGTGTTTTATGTAGACAGCTAGAGATAAAAAAGACTGACTTTGTTATGGGAATATAAATCCATAAGATTAGATGGGGTTGGCTAGCTGGCAACCACATTGGGAAGGGCGAAGGTTGATGGGTAAGAGTGTAGAAGTCAGAAGTAAGTGCAGAATGAATGGAGTAGGGATTTGTGGAAGCCAAGGGAAGAAGGGACATTTTGAAGGGACCCGAGTGATTGCCAGAGTCATATACTGCAGACGGGTTGGTCACTTAGGATTTCACAGGTAATAAGTTCTTCAAACAGCGGATACATAGGTGTAGTAGAGGCAGAAGCTGAATTGAAGAGGGGTATGTCTTCTAAGTGTGTGACTTCTGTTTTCTGATAAAAGTTGAACATGTAATTCTTTCTGTTACCAATATATGGCACCTACATTCCTGTATGGTGGTAACTTACAAACAGATCACTTATTAAGTTGTAAACCCCTTGGTACATCCCACAGTCACTGTTCACCAAGTACCTGTTGAATGAAGAGCTATGGTATTGTCCCTAGTAAAGAGTGAAAGCAATCCAAGTGTCCCTAAAGGCTGGTGAGTAGGCTTTAAGTAGAGGATGTAGAAGTTGATACCAAAATTGCTGTCTGAATACTTGCTTTGGCAATGAAACTGTTCTTTATTTCGCCCAGTTGGTGCCTGACACACTAATCTCTCCTGTGCTGCTTCAAAGAGGCATTTGCCAACCTAAGAACATAGGGCTCCTTGAAGGTTTTCCAAGCTAAATTTGATCACTGAAGCAAGTGGGTTGATAGCAACAGTTAAATTATTCTTTACTCCATAACCTTTGGGAATCTGGGATGAATAGGTTTATCTTAAGTATCAATATGTATATAGACTGTAGCCTCTTGAGGACTGGAGTATTGAATTTGACAACTTACTAGTTTCTTTGTTTTGCATCTGCAGTATCTTTGATTATGGGTTTTATGTAAATTAGAAAACAAAAATAAAACCTTTTAAACAAAACAATCTTGGCATGTGTACCTGTGGATTGGCTGATTTGTTTAGGTCCAGGCTATGGTATCAGAATACAAATGTCTTTCAGAGGTCCTTGAAACTCAGCAGCTTAAAGGAATGACTGTTGCTACTTGTGCTTTTAGTCTAAAAGCAAAAAATATTGCAAGTCCTTAGTTTATATGCTAGAGAGGTAATCCTTTACAGCCATAGGCCCTTATTTTTAATGTGACTTAAACCTTCTTCCAAATAAGATTCAGGTCTAGAAAAGCTGGTCTTCTGTATTACGTATTTTCTCCAATATCTTAATTCCCAAACACAGATATTTTACATAGCTTCTTTCTCTCCTCCCTGATTAAAAATATTTTATACTGTTAGCTCAGGGAAAACATAAGTGACTGAATCCAGCTTGAGCTTCACATGAGACATTGTCATTTTATAGTTTTACTGTAGACTGAGATCGGGTTAGGGAAAAGCATTGGCAAGAGGGAGAAGGGTGGAGATGAGTGACTCCATCCATAGAGAATAACAAAGTACTATTTTAAAATCTATTCGCTTGTTTATCACTCCACTGGAACTGTTTGTCAAAGCTCATTGACCTCCATGACATCAAGTGTACCGTCTGTTTTCAGTTCTCATCTAGACTTGTTAACAGAATTTGACAGTTGATCATTCCCTTCTTCACTTGGTTTCCAGGATACTTCAGTTAATACTTATCACTCTCACAGCTTGCTGTATCACCATCTTAAAGGCTGAAGTTTCTCAGGGCTTAATCTTTATACCTCTTCAGTGTATCTGCACTCGTTCCCTTGATTATCTCATCTAGTCTCAACACTGTAAGCCCAATTCCCAGATTTATCTATACTTGTGATCTCTTTTCCTGATTTCTGGACTTGAATATACAACCTCTTGTCCTACCCGTGAATATGTAATAGACCTCTCAAACTTACTAGACAGAGCTCTTGATCCTGTCCCCTCCCCCTCCCCCCTCCCCCCCCAAAAAAACCATATTTTCTCTGATAGCCTTCCCCATATCAATTGATGGCTACTTGAATGGCAGCTCTATCCTTCTAGTAGTTCATGCCATAAACCTTAGTTATCCTGACTCCTTTCATATTCTACTTCCTATCTGTTGGCAGATCCTACTGGCTCTGTCTTCAAAATGTATCCAGAATTGGACCATTTCTTACTTTCTCCATAGCTACTAACCTTGTCTGAGCTACCATTTTGTGTCTGGATTATTGTTAGCTCTGTAATTGTTTTCCCTCTTTACTCCCTGATCTTCACTATGTCTTTCTTGTATAGCAGCCAGAATGTACAAGGCCTTATTATTATTTGGCCCCTGTTATTTGATCTCACCTGCTACTCTTCCCCTTGCTAAACATTCTCATGCTAACATTCCAGACCCTCCTATTAGAAGGCATTTGCATTCGTCATTCCCTCTGTCTCCTTTAGGATTTTACCAACCGGTCATCTCAGCGAGGCATTCTGAACAACCACATCTAAAATTGCAACAATTTCCCCTTTCTCCCTGTCCTCCTAGGTGCACTGCTGTATCTCTACTGTGTAGAACAGCACCTGGAATAAATTAGGGATTCAAATGTTTGACTCAACACTGGCCGTATCTCCATCAGTAATACTCTGCTACAACCATTATACCATTGTAATAACTTTCCACATCTAATTTTGGTACTTGCTTTAAGTAATTTTCTTAGGTAACTTTTCTTTAGTCATGTAGAAACTGAAGGACAGACCCATTTGGTTTGAAAAGTATTCTTATTCAGAATCTTCATGTAACATGGATTTTAAGTTTTTTCTTTGGAGTTCACTGACCTCTTTAAGAATCTAAAAGTTTGATCCTCTTACCAGAGAAACCTGTAGATTCAGTATTACAGGTAATAACATGCACCTGTTGAAAAAACAGCATGAAAGAGGGTATATGTTGAAAGTAAGTCCATCAACCCAGGTTCTAGTTAACTTCCCTAGAGGTAACATCTGTTAACAGTTCCTTATGTATCTTTCTGAAGATATTTTGAGCATAAATATATAAGCATATTCCTATTTTTATTCAGATAACATTTGTCTTTTTTTACCTGGCTTTAAAAAAATTTAATCTTGAGATCTTATCTGTATGTATGGAGCTACCTGCCTAGTTTTTGTCAGTGGCTGCATGGTCTGTTTTGTGTGTGCGTGTGTGTGTAAGTCTTCTAACTTCAGAGTTGAATAGATTGAGATTCTATTACTTGGAATACTTTTCACTATTTTACTTTTCTAAATACAGCCCATCTAGAGAATTTGGTATAAAGAGTAAGGATAAGGGTCCAGCTTTAAATTTTTTCTAGATGGCTCCTCAAGTCATCTCAACCCCAATTAAGAAATCACTTTACCTCCTAATTCAGAACTCTCTTAGTAAAATATTCCTGTATGTCTCAACTCACACAACCTTATATTGTTTTGGGTTGTTCGTGAACTACTAATTATAAATGATTTTAAGAGAGAGCTATTCTTAGTTAAGTACTTTTTATATTTTCTCAAACAACATGTCTTGTAAGTTACTTATTTCAGATGTAGCCTGGTTAGTGTAAATGCTGTAATGGAGTTAGGAAATAATGGTGACTGTCTTATGGTTTTCATAGATTTGGGAATGGATGATGAAGGAGATGATGACCCAGTTCCTCTACCAAATGTTAATGCAGCCATATTAAAAAAGGTAAGCTCTTTAAAGGATTTAATTTTTAGAGTGGGGACACTTAAACTGTATAGTGAACTTAGCTTTTAAGCTTTTATGTACTTCCACTGTTTCTTTGTGTAGAGGAGTGGTTCTTATGAGTATAGCATGTGATACTTCTAATCCTGATGAAATAGGACTGAATAGATAACCTTTTTAGACCACAAGTTCCTGAAAGTACTCAAACCATGTTTGACCTTATTCTGGTATAGATTTTATTTGGGTATATCTACCAACATTTCAGCTGATGTTAGTTAAGTCCATTCTGCCTAATACAGAATATTAATGATTGATGTAATTAAATCCAACAGTCTAATACAGAACTTAACTCTTAAAATTAATTTTGAATTTTAATGTTCTTAACACTTATTTGAATGATATTTGAATGCTCTTGAACAATACAATAATATAC
>PVKY010011656.1:0-11917 GCA_004027775.1 Bradypus variegatus
CGGTCAGAGCGGAGGCTGCAGGAGCGCTGTGCGGAGCTCAAGGGCCGCCTCGGGGAGGCTGAGGGTGAGGGCCTGCGCCTGCAGGGCCTGCTGCGGCAGAGGGAGAAGGAGCTGGAGGACACCAAGGGGGTGAGTCTTTGGAAGCTTCCTCCCCGCCGCCCGGACCCCTGCTGCCTGGAGGCCACGCTTACCCATGACCTGGTCTGTTCAACCCCACCAGGTGAACGAGCAGCTGCTGGGCGAGCGGGGCAGCCTGGCCCAGGTCATCCACCAGGAGTTCACCGACCGGCTGGCAGCCGCCGAGGGGGAGGCCCGGCGGGTCAGGGTGGAGCTGGCCGAGCTGAGGGCCCGGCAGCACACAGAGCTGGAGCAGGTCACGCGGGAGAAGCAGGAGGAGCTGGAGGAGGTGCACCGGAGGTGGGCAGGGGCAGGGTGGGGTCAGGCAGTCGTGGCCTGTGGTTGAGGACCCCCTGCAGGTGGCTCATGCTTGGGGTTAGCTGGGGCAGTGACGGGGGTCAGGCGCTCACCACGGCACGTCCTTTGCTGGTTGAGGGCTGAATGGGCTCAAACGTCCCCTTGCCCCTTCCAGATGGCTTGGAAGGGCCCGAGGGCCAGTGCTGGTGAGGTGTGTTGGGCAGCTCGGGGGCCCTGCCCCGGGTGTCAGCAGGGCCAGGCCACGCTTGCCTGAGAGCCCTGAGGGTCTGGCCACACTACGAGGCCTGGGTGGGAGCAGGTGCTGAGCAGAAAGGGAGCCAGGCAGGGAGTGGCTCCTCCCACTGGGGTGTCTGCTTGCACATCTGTGTGGTGTTCTGGGAGGTACCCGCCGGGTCCCAGCCGCTTCCCCACAGAGCCATTCACCAGGTTGTGGGTCAGGTGGCCCCAGTGCTGTGGGAGGCCCACTTGGGGCTCGTGACCCACTCAGGGCTGCGTCACATCTGCTGCTCCCACATGCCCAGACGGCCCAGTGTGTGGTCAGCAGGGTTGCGGCAGGTCGGGCTGCTGGGACAGCAGACCCAGGGGCCCCCTCGGGGCTGGGCAACTGGCTCCTGCCTCTGGGCGGCGGGGGCCCTCACCAAGGCCCTCGGAGGGGGCGTGCCTGCGGCTGCCCTGCAGGGTCCAGTGGGCGGCTGGTGTCCCTGGGGCACAGTCACAGTCAGAAGCCCCCTGTCCGTGCCCTCTGCAGGGTGAAGATGGCCATAGCAAAGAAGGAGGAGACTGTGAGCAGCCTCCGGAAACAGCACGAGGTTGGCCACAGCCCTGCCCCTGGGGTTGAGGGTGGTGGTTGGGGAGCCTGGCCTGACCTGATGGGTGCCGCTGCAGGCCGCCGTGAAGCGCGCTGACCACCTGGAGGAGCTGCTGGAGCAGCGCAGGCGGAAACCACTGGCCCCCAAGTGACCCCCCAGCTGGGTGGGAGCCCACAGCCCCCGAAGTCGGCCCCCAAAGTTTGCCCCTGGGCCGCAGCATCCACTGGCAGCAGGGCTGAGGGAGTGTGATCTGGCTGAGCCTGCCCTTGTAGCCCATTGCCTTTTACACCTCCCTTTCTTCTCTACGTCCGTCCCCCTTTTTTACAGCTGCCCTGTGCTCATCTGGGGTGGCCTGTTAGAGCTTCAGGTTTCATTTTAACAGTAAAAGTAGCTATTTTTTAGTGCTTTGTGTAGACCCGGCCTCATCACTTCTGGGCAGGGTGGGCGTGGGGGAGGGCAGACCCCAGTGTGTGGCCAGCCTAGGGCCATCCGAGTGGACAGCACTTCCTGCCAGACCCCAGGCCCTGGCCCCAGGCGCAGACCCGGCCCCCAGCCTGTGCAGCCAAGGGCTGGCTGCCGGGCATCCCTCAGGTGGGAGCTGGGCCAGGCTTGAGACCAGAAGGAAGCACCCAGGGTTGTGGGGAGAGCTGCAGAAATGCTGGAAGACACAGCCTGGGGCAAATCCATGTGCAAAGGGGGCAGGGAGCCGCCTATGCCAGCTGGGGGCTGTGGGTTACAGAGTGGTCAGTCTTGGGGCTATCAAGTCTGGTTCCGGGGCCAGGTTTCCAGAGCCCGGAAGGCTGGGGTGTGTCAGAGCCTGCCCCGGGGGTTGGGGCCTTTGGCCCACAGAGGGGCTGTGGGCCTCCATGATGGCTCAGCCAACTGCTTACCAAGGCACAACATGCCAGCCGCCTCTCGCCAAGACTCGGGGGCTGCATGCAGAGCCCCTGGTCACCGGCCGCCATGCCTGCTCTAGCACTTGGGCTCACCTGGGGAGCCTGTGTCCCCCCACAGCTGCAAGCCCAAAGCCCTGTCCTTGGAGAGCTAGACCCAGAGAGATCCCTCCTGCCCAGAGATGCTGCTCCCTTGGGAACTGCCTCCCAGGCCAGGGCAGATGGATGTACCCAGGGAGGGTGCCGCAGACACCCCGTGGCCCTGGTGCAGTCTGGAGCAACCTCGGCCAGGCCAGTGGCCCTGGGCCATCACTCAGCCCTGGCTGTCCCTTCTGGCAGCCCCAGTGGGCAGCCTCTGGCCTCCTGCCCCGCAGGACCAGGCCCTTCTGCCCTTGGCTCTGGGATTTTCCTTCCTTTGGTGGCACAGCCCGTTGCCTCAGGGCCTCTGGCCTCGGCCTGGGGTGGGCCCAGCCCCTCCCTCCCAGGAGCTCTGGCTGCAAAGTGGGCAGACCCCTGGACTGGCCCTGGTTCTCCCCACCAACCTGGGGAGGCAGGGCAGCCTTTCTTGGGCCTTAAGGGAAACTGAGGCACGGCAGCACTGGCCCAGTCCTCAAGGCCAGGCCTCTCCAGGTCGGCTCTGCTCCGGACCATTGTGCGTCTGCGGGTGAGGGTGGGAGCAGGCCCCGGCCCGTCCGCCTTGGACTCAGGCTTTCTGCTAGGGCCATGATGGGCACTCCAGGTGGGGTCCCCTCTCGGTGCCCCCAAGTGTCCCCTGGCACCTGTCTTGCCTCTGGGCCTGTTTTGTCCTCCCCCTGCCCCTCGCACCGGCCCTGGTGGCCTCAGCAGCCGGCCCCTCTGGTGCTTTTGTCTTTGATACGTTTCCAAGTCCCAGGAAACAGGTGAGGGAAGGGGCTGAACCCAGGAGCGAGGGGTCGGGGGTTCACAGCACAGGAGGGACTGTGGCCGGGAGAGATGCCGGCTCCTATTCTGGTACAAACTTCGGTGCCAGGACCAAGGGAAAAGCGATGCTTTTATCTGAAGCCATCGTTCAGGGTTGTTAGGGGAAAACAGCTGTAATGTGTTAAAGTAACTGTTTGCAAGTAAGGTAAAATGCAGGTGGGAAGACGCCAGGGTGGGAGTGGGGGGTGATGCCCTTTTCCTTTACGGCCGGAAGAGCCAGGGCCCGGAGGTGGCCCTAGGCACTGCTGGCTTCCCCATTGTTCACTCGCCCCCCCACCCTGCCCCAGGTGCGCCCCAGGTGCGTTCACCTGCCTGCAGCCTCTACCTCTCCCCCCCCAAACCCTGTGTCATCAGATCTCTGGCCTCGTTCTGTTTTCAGAGTTTGTGGACATGCGTGATGTTGGTCACTTGCCTCCCCTGCCGCAGGTAGAGGCGGGAAAGCGATTTGGAGGCCACGGGGAAGGGGGCGGGAAGGGGGTGGGGATGCTGTGGGACCCAGGCCCCCACCAGCTGCTGCCCCCAGGGAGCCCTGGCCCTGTGGCGCCTCCCAACGGGAGCTCATCTTGCTCCTGCAGCGGCTCAGCATGGGTGTCCTGCCCGGCAGGGTCTCCATGCATGGCAGCTCCTCCTGGGGGTCCCCACACGTCCCACAGACGGGATTGGGGGGCCCACCGCGATGCGGCTCGTCCTGGAGCCACTGCAACGGGTCCCCGTGAGGGGAAGGGGACGGGTGGTTGGCCGGGAACCCAGAGAGTGACACTGTGGTGGCCGAGAGGGGAGGCTGTGGAGGAGGGTCGACACGGAACCAGGTGGTGTTTGCTCCCGGAGGCAGGCGGGTGTGGACGGAGCCTGGGGGCTCCAGCAGGAAGTGAGGGGGGAAGGGGAAGCACCCCAGGAAGAGAAGGCAGCACTCACACTCGGGGCAGGAGGAGCTGAAGGAGGTAAAGACAGCATTGCCCAGATGTTTCCTGGCCCTGAGGGTGCCTGGCGGGGGCCACAGGGCTGGGGTCCCACCTGCAGTGGCCCAGCCATTGGGGGGCAGCTGCAGAGTGGCCCAGCAGGGGCCCTGCAGGGTCTGAGCCCGAGGGGCTGTGGGACCCCACGCTGAGAGGAGAGCAGGATGGGGCTGGTGGGCGGTGAGTGGGGAGAACGAGGCGCAGGGTCGGGGGCAAGGCTCAGGCCTCCCTACTCTTTCCACTTCCTGCTGTGCCCCCTGCCCCCCGTGTCCCCAAGGTCATGGCCATGCACAGACACTCTGGGACACGCTGCTCGTGAAATGGTTTCTTTTTGGCCCCAGAAGCTGCTCCACTGCGCCCCTGGGGCCTGGGGGCATGTTGAGGACCTCGGCCGGGGCTGGTGTCACTACTTCTTCTTTGGAATTTTCTCCTTTTTGATAAAGTCCGAAAATTCTAGAGTAGGAAACAGATTTCCAATAAGTAATCCCTGCCTCCTCTTAGGAGAGGGAACCCCAAAACCCCAAGAAGCCCCTGGCCTGCCCGTCTGGAGATCTGGTGGGAACAGAAGAGACGAGGACCCGAGCCCTGCCCACCTGCTGGCGCCATTCACCTTGGCTGGGGCTCATGGCACAGGTGCCTTCTTCTGTGGGAAACCGAGGCATGGAGCCACCAGGGGCCAAAGTCCAACATGAACCCTTGGCCAGTCTGCCCCTCTGTTAAGCCTTGCACCATCCCCAAGTCGGGGTGTCCTGGTATTTTACAGGCAGAACGGGGTGCAAGTCAGGGCCCCAGCTGCGCAGGGGCAGTTGGCGCCACCGCGCTTGCTCTCCACCTTTCGGGGGAGCAGAATGTTCCAGGGCCACGTGGAGAACCTCAAATCCCATTCCTCCCTGATGACAGCTGTCTGTCCCACACCCCTACCTGCGCCAGCTCCCACAATCCAAACCCCTGAGCTGTAGCCCTCCCTGCGCGTCCAGGGGCAGCCTTGGTCCCTGCCACCAGATCTCTCCCCACCTCGGCCCTGTCAAACCCACCCCTCCCCATGGCTGCCAAATGGGCCTCCCCAAAGCGTGCGGGGGCTCTGCGGGTGCTGGGAGGATTTGGGGGGAGGCAGCCCCTGGCACAGCCTGGGTGCCCACCTACTGCGGCCAAGACCCAGATGAGCTGGCTGGGGGGCGAGGCGAGGGCAGGGGCGTTGGGCCGTGGCTCTGGGCTGGGGTCCTGCCCAGCCTTCCGGAAGGGGCTGAGCCAGGCAGGTCCTGAGAACTAACCTGCCCCCTGACTTCCTTGCCGCCGCCCCCACCTTTGAAGTTGATCCTGCCATCCCCATCTGTGTCAGCTGCCAGCATAATAGCCTCTGCTTCCTTGTCTGTCAAGGGGGCAGCGGGCCCACTATTGGAGACGGTGGACAGGATGTACCTGGGCCAGGGGGGCTGGTGTCAGGGCCAGCAGGGGCCAGGGCACAGGGGCAGGAAGGCCTGGCTGGAGGGGGCAGCTGGGTCTGGAGTCAGGGTCCCAGGGCCAAGCCTGGTGCTGTCCCTGGGACCCTGGACGTGGTGCCAGCCTGGCCCGAATGGGGCAGGGGGAGAGGGGGCTGCTGGGGCAGGCTCAGGAGGCGTTGGGCAGGCAGGCTGGGCGGGTCCGGACCCTGCGCCCCCAACCCCGCTACGGGCTGTCACTTGATCTCATTCCACTGGATGAAGCCGCTCTTGTCATCGTCCAGTGTCTGAAAGGCCGTACGTATCACGGCGTCCAGCTGCCCTGAGGCCTGGAACTTCCGCATGTGCTCGAAGAACTTGAGGTAGTTGAAGGCACCTGGGAGCTGCCCAGCAGTCACTGAGGGGCCGGCCCAGGTGCCCCCTCAGGTCACGGCCTCCTGTGCCCGTCTGCCCCTGGGAAAGGGGGCACACCCCCCCATGGGCCCCTCAATCCACAGCTTCCTCTGGACCGGGGGGCTATAGCGTGGTGCCTCATGTCTGGGGGCAGCAGCTCAATGTCCTTGTCCAAGAGAGACGTGCCCATGGCCAAGGCCGTCGTCTTCATCTGGGAGGAGAAGTCCGTGTCCATCGCCCTGCGGGACGGCAGGGGCTGTTCAGGGCACCGGCTCCAGCCAGGAAGACGCCCTCCCCAGGGGTCCCGGACAGGCCCTGCCAGCTGCGACCACAGCTGGGGGGTGGCAGGGGTCAGCGGTTCCTGCTGTAGGACAGGGCCCTGGGGGAAGAGAAGGCCCAGGCTCACTGCCACGGGTCCCTGCCGCCCCTCCTGTTGGGATGGGGGCACAGCTCAGCATGGGAACTTTGACCAGCTGCCCTGCCAGCAGCCCTACCCCCTGGGGGTCGCCAGGCCCAGCCACTGGGTTTCTTGGAGGCTCGCACAGACGTGTATGTGCACACGCCCTCGCACACCCAGGCTCCCACAGCTGCCTTTGGACTAGGGGTCCCTAGGGCTGATGGGGAACTGCTGGCAGCGAGGGCTGCTCCCTCCCCCTCCTCTGCCCTTTTCTGCCTCCCCCAGGCTCCCCTGAGTCCCCTCCTCTTTTCTATCTGGGCCTCCTGCAGGCCTCCCGGAGCCCATGCCCACCCCTCCCTGGGGCAGGGCTCACCTCTTGCCTGGCTTCCCACAGGGGCTCTCGGGGTGCTGAAAGGCTGCGGTGGCTCCGGCTTTTGTATCTTCATCTGCTGGGCCTATTTATAGCTCAGGGCTGCAGCTGTCCCCCGCCCCCCCCGGCACTATGGCCTGGCCAGGGGCTTGCTGGCACTTGGCAGTTGACACCAGGCCAGGCATTCTGTCCATCATAGTGCCCTTGGGGAGGGGGAGCGGGCAGGGCCCGGGAGGCTGAGAGGCCCGTCCCAGGCCTATGGCCGGAGCCTGGGTGGGCAGTGCTGACGGGGGGCCCACACAGAGGGCCCGGAGAGGATGAGGCTGCCACCTCATGCCCCCAGGGCCTCTGGGCCTGCAGGACCAGAGATGTGGGGCTGGGAGGGGCCGGGCGAGCTGGGTGGTCCCATGTGCTGTGGCCAGGCTGGGGTTGGGGGGGCAGGGGGCAGGAAGGCCCCAGGACAAGAGATGTTCCCAAGACACAGCCTCTCCCCACAGCATGGTGCGTCCCTGGGGGGCGGTGAGGAACATGGGTGATGTCGTCACCTGCCCAGCGTGACCCCAGGTGTGGCGGGCAGGGGGCATGGGAGGGGCTGTTGGAGCCACTGCCGCCTGTTGGTGTGTGTTGTCCGCTCTGTGGTGTGAGGGTTCTGCCCCCCAGAAAGATGCTCCCGAGGCCTGCCCCCAGCCCCCTGCATCTGCAAATGTGGGGTTGTTGCAGGTGGGGTCAGGCGGGTTAGACGAGGCCGTCCCAGAGTCCGACAGGCCCTGAGCTGATGACCAGAGTCCGTGGACGAGGGAGAGGTGGGCAGGGCGGCCCAGGCCGCGGCTACGTGAGGCTGGAGCAGGGAGCGCAGTGCTGTGCCCGCAAGCCCAAGTACGCCGGGGATGGCCGGCCGCCGCCACAGGCCTTGAGGGGAGTGCGGGCCTGTCCCTGTCTGGGTCTCTGGCTCCAGAGCTGGGAGAGAACTGGGCTCTGTCGTTTTAAGTCTCCTGGGCTGGGGGCTCAGTGGCGGCCACCCCAGAGGCTCAGGCTTCCCGGTGACGAAGGTGGCCGTCCTGTCGTGGCCAGGCCTGAGGTCCTCCCACAGGAGGGTGAGGAAACCTCCGGAGCAGACCATGCGGCCCTGTCCTGGAGGGCATCGGGGAGCTGCCTGGCTCAGGACAGTGGGGGACCCCGTGGGGGACAAGCGTCCCCATCAAGTTGCTTTCCCCAAGGGCCAAGCAACCCTGCCCCTCACAGCAAAGGGTTGGGCCCACCTCGGGGCTCTAAGTGAACGTCACTGACTTAGGGGTGAAAGTGTTGCCTCTCACAGCTCTTGGATGATCTCAGGCATCATGGGGCTCACAGGGCGTCTGGGATCCACAGCCATGTGGAGGTGCGGGCGCTGCGGGCGGCTGGGCTCCCAGGCTGGCCGGCGGGCTGGTGCGCGTCTGAGCAGAGCAGGGGACCCCAGCGCGGGGGCCAAGCCACAGGCCGTGTTCTCCTGCCCTCCTGGGCCAGGCTGCACCCCCCGAAGGCCCCCGGGGACCTGCCTGCCACTCCCAGCTCCTGGGGTGGCTGCCGTGGCCGTCCTTGGGGCTCCTGGGCTGGTGGACATGGCCCTCTGCTCTCAGCCTCCACCGTCAGTGCTTGTCTGCTCCTCATCTGTGAGGATCCCAGTCACGGCGGACCAGGGCCCCCTAAGTCCAGGGTGGCCTCATTCTAACTAACTCCATCTCCAGAGGTCCCGTTTCCACACAGGATCGTGGTCCCAGGCCCGGGCTCTGGACTTGAGTGTGTCCTTTGGGGACAGGGTTCAGCCCCCGGCATCCTCTCTGCAGAGTGCCCAGTGGGACATCGGGCTGGCCCTGCTCACTGGATGACCGTGTCAGTGCTCGTCGTGTGGAGCTTCTATCTGGAGAGTGAGGTGTGGCCTCTGCCTGCTGGAGAAGGGGATGTGACCATCCCTGGGGCACGGCCAGGGCCAGGGGCTGAGCCCAGGGAGGACAGGGGGGCCTCGGCCAGGGGTGGCTCCTGGGGGGGTCTGGGAAGGATCCCCACAGGGCTGCCGCCAGGACAACACTCCAGGGACCAGGGGACATAGCAGCCCCCAGCATGGCCTGCTAGGGGGAGATGGCTGCCGTCCATCTGTCAGTCTGGCTAAGGCTTCCGGTCCTTGCAGTTCATAAATAATATCGTACCCCATCAATATGACGACACACAGCAAATTCCAACTTGGCAGAACCCTGCTTCTCAGGCTCTTGTGTCTGCCTGGCCACGAGTTTTCTAGTGTTGGCACAAATCGAGCTCTGCTTCTCTGTGTGACTTTTGATCACACGTGACCCCAAGCTGAAGGTATCTCTACAAATTCCAGAACAGCATCCTCGACTTGTCCCTGCTGCTGGACTCTGAGAAGGTTCTGGCATTTTGCTGTTCGAGACGCTGCTGTGACGTCTTTGTCTGAGGAGCCACTGCCCATCTTGGCTGCACCAACGTCCTTTCCTAAAGGAGCTGCCCTCGAGCTTCCCAGCCCCACTGACCCCCACGCACACCAGCCCTGTGGTCCCTTCAACGAGCGGCACTGACATCAACAGACAAATGGATGAAACAGGGTCTGTTCGTGCGGAAGAGTAGTATTCAGCCTTAAAGGAACGGAGCGCTGACCCCCGCTACGACGTGGGTGAACCTTGAAGACCTTAGGCTGCATGAAAGAAGGACAAGTATCGCAGGATTCCACCTGCGTGAAATGCCTGGAAGAAGCAAATTCAGAGGGAGACAGATGGCGGTGGCCGGGGCTAGGGGTCTCCTTTGGGGGGCATGAAAATGGCCTGGAACCAGACAGGTGGCGGTTGCACATCAAATCGTTTGCTTTAAAAGGGTTAATTTCATGTTACACAAATTTCACCTCAGTTGGAAAAAAAAAAGGAAACATGCAGAGTGGGAAACAGCTTGTAATGACAGGAATTGAAAAAGCACAAACAGGCGAAAAAACCCAGGCAGCACAGCAGATGTGGAGGCGGCCACGCTGCCCTCGGGGCGGCTGGCACCTTCCAAAGTCTCTGTCCGTGGCTGCTCCCCACTTGGGCCACGGGGTGTGGACGTGGGGGGCCTGGAGCATCCTCCGAAGGGCCTGGAAGCAGCACCTGCCTAAGCTGATGGCAGCCGGCCCCCCGGGCAGCCCCTCAGACTTTATTTCTGTTCGCAGCTGCCCTCCTTGCCCCCAGCCCCAGCCCAGCTCACTGGCCCCCATCCAGGTTGCACTGGCCTGGAGGGGCCCCAGGGGCCCTCTCACAGCTTTGGGGCATGCCCTTGCCCCCCATCCTCACTCAAAGTGGCGCTTCCCCTCGGGGAGGCTCAGGTCTTGCCAGCCTGCCGGGGCTCCTGCTGGAACAGCTGCTGGGGGCCTCCACCCCCTCTGCAGACCCACGGAATCCAGGCTCTGCCCCCGTGGTCTGCAGGTTAGAAACACAAGAGGAATTTCCTATTTCCCAAGGGGGCTGCTTTATGTAAGGACCAAGCTGCCTTGAGCCCCAGCCCTGTCCCCGGCCGTGGCCGAGTGGGTGGCCAGCTCTAAACATGCAGCATCGTCACCTTCCGGGGAGGAAAGGCCCTGCAGCGTGCCCGGGCCTGGACCCCAGCCCGCCGGGGTCTCCAGCCAATGCCTGAGGCCCCTCACCCCACCCCGCAGGCAGGCCACTAGGGAGGGGGCTATGCTGAAAACTGGAGCCTCTCCAGGCAAGTTCAGGGGACAAGGGAACAGCAAGGGGACTCCAACCTTGTTCCACCCCTCCACCCCCCAGGGCAGGGGCCAATCCCAGGGTGATGATAGGGAAGCGGTGGGCCGGGCTGAGGGCGGGTGGCTCTGCCCGTCTTGCTACTGCCCCTGGGGGAAGAGCGCCCGGCCCCCCTTCCTCCCGGGTGCCCAGGGGGCTGACGGGGGCTGCCTGCAGCGGGGTGTCCCCGGGTCTGTGCATTGAGTCTTGGTGGCTGTGCATGGGGGCGAGCTGCACAACTGAGAAGGGCACGCTAGGGGGGCCTTCTGGGGTCCCAATGCTGTGGAGACCGCTGTGGGGACAGTCTGGCAGCTCCTCAAAAAGTTAAACATAGACTCGCCCTGCGACTGGCATGTCCAAGCCGCGCTGCCAGGAGAAAAGAAACGGGTGTGCTGACAAAAGCTTGCACACCCACGCTCGCCACAGCCTCGTTCACAGCAGAAGCTGGAAGCCACCCTGGTGCCATCGGCGGATAGGAGGGTCAACGCAACATGACCGTCGTGCCATGGAGTGTCCCCCAGCCATAGGAAGGAAGCTCCGATCCGCGACCACACAGCTGGGCCTTGGAGCCACGTGGCTGAGCAGGGGAAGCCACCAGGCGAGGCCACCATAATGGAAACGCCCAGAACAGGCCAGTCCGAGGAGACAGAGTAGGTCAGAGGGGCTGTGGAGGGGATGGGGCAGGGGAACGGGGAGACACTGCTTGTGGGTTCAGGGCTTCACTTTGGGGTGATGAGAATGTTCTGGAACTAGATGGAGGTGGCGGTTGCATGTTGCAAATGTACGAAATGCCACGTAAGTGAATCTAAAAATGTCATGGGAGGGGCTGAGCCTTGAGCCTACAGCCCCCCGAGCTCCGTGATTGCATCTGCAGAAGGGGACACCATGGGACCCCTCAAGCCCGATAGCAGGGCCTCAGGGCTGCTGTGGCTCCCACCAGGCTTTTGAGGGTGCCAGACGCAGGGCCCACAGGCCTGGCTCCCTGCTGCCTCAGGTGCCCCGTGCCTCGGCACAGGCTGCCCTGACTGTTCCTGGCTGTGACGTCCTGCTTGTTGTGGATTTCCCCATTAATCTTGAGTCATACGGCAGTATTATTTACTCTGACAGCTGAGTTTGTTTTTAGCAACTTTAAGGAGACATAATTTGCATAGCATAATATTCACCCTTCGGTGGTTTCCAGTGTGTTCCCAGAGGGGTGCAGCCCCTGCCTCTCTCTGATTCCAGAACATTTTTGTCACTGCAGGAGGAAGCCCTGTACCCACCAGCATCACTCCTTGTCCCAGCCCTGCAGTCGCCAGCCCACTCGCAGTCTCCATGGATTTGCCCGTTCTGCACATTTCATGTAATGGAATCATACAGTATTTGTCTTTTCACGTCTGGCATGTTTCACTGAGCACAGTGTTTTCCAGGTTGGCCCTGAAATGTGTCGTGGCAGGCCCAGTGCTTCATTCTTGTTGCAGCTGAAGAATATTCCATTGTCAGGAGAGAGCACATTCTGTTCATGCCCCTG
>PVKY010011657.1:0-11913 GCA_004027775.1 Bradypus variegatus
AGCTCTCCCCAAAGCTGGGGCAACAAGTCACATTCCTTGAAGGCAGATCTGGACAGTGCATTTCCACTTTCCTCATATTCTGTAAGGAAGGTGAAGTAAATGGACAGTGGGGAAAAATGTTAGAGTAATAGTATTTGCAATGCTTTGTTGGGGACAAGTGATACAGGTTGTGTTTAAAAGGTATTTCGCTTAAGTCTAGTGTCATTCTTTCCTGGCAGAGAAGGGGATTTACACATGATGAAGCTGAATTGATGATCTCCTTTCCTTTGTTACTTGGTAAGTACCTGTACTACAAAACCATCTTCAGTGCATTGTTGACAAACAATGGGCATTTACTGAATAAGTAAAAGAAACTCTTTTATTAGTCTTTTAAATTTTATTTTATTACTTTTTTATTTTTTAGAAGGAATTATTTTTAAAAATTGCACTTTTCTGTAATATAGATCTACAACAACAACAAAAATCAATAGCCTCTCTACAAATTCTACATTGTTAAAATACACACACATACACATGGTCAGTTTAAAGATCATAGTGATGAATCTAAATTAAATACCATGTTACAGAGAACCCTTAATTGTGGTGACATGTACTATAATTCTTTCTGGTTGAATTAACCTAATAATGACAAAGCATCCTGTGTATGAAGTATGGAAATGAGCAGGAGCTTTGGACTCGAGCAGATTTGAACAATTCCTAGATCTGGAACCTTGGGCAGGTTAACGTAACCCCTCTTCACTTGTTTCTTCCTTTGTGAAATGGTGATAATTATAATGACCCAAATGGAATGTTCTCTCTATAGAAAATGGTGTCTGCTACACAGGTGTGTGTTCAAGAAAAGGCTGTGGTTATTCACTATTTTTACCAAAGCAACATTTTAAAAGACCTGGTCTTTCATATTTATAAACAGGTGATATATTAAGGAGGAACTAAGCTCCCATACTTACTAGCATAAAGGTGGCATCACTTAAAAATGGGCCTTTCCCCTCTCTCTCTAACTGAGCCACCTTGACAGGTGACCTCACTGCCCTCCCCCCTACGTGGGACCCGACTCCCGGGGGTGTAAATCTCCCTGGCAACACAGGATATGACTCCCGGGGATGAATATGGACCTGGCATCGTGGGACTGAGAGTATCTTCTTGACCAAAAGGGGGATGCAAAATGAGACAAAATAGTTTCAGTGGCTGAGAGATTTCAAATGGAGTAGAGAGGTCACTCTGGTGGACATTCTTATGCACTATATAGATAACACCTCTTAGGTTTTAATGTATTGGAATAGCTAGAAGTAAATACCTGAAACTACCAAACTCCAACCCAGCAGTCTGGACTCCTGAAGATGATTATATAATATTGTAGATTACAAGGGGTGACAGTGTGATTGTGAAAACCTTGTGCATCACACCCCCTTTATCTAGTGTATGGATGGATGAGTAGAAAAATGGACATAAAAACTAAATGACAAATAGGGTGGAATGGGGGTGATGGTTTGGGTGTTCTTTTTTCACTTTTATTTTTTATTCTTATTCTGATTCTTTCTGATGTAAGGAAAATGTTCAGAAATAGATTGTGGTGATGAGCGCATAACTATATGATCATACTGTGAACAGTTGATTGTATACCATGGATGATTGTATGGTATGTGAATATATTTCAATAAAACTGAATTAAAAAAAGGTGCCTTTCATTTCTTCGCATTTTAACAGCGAAAACAGCTTGCCATGTCCACTCCTTACACATAAGCACATCCCACCTATTTTTATCTTTGCTCTCAGTCTCCTAATCCTGAACATCTTTCATTCATTTATTTAACAAAAATATCTTAAGTGCCTACTATGCATCCTCTTGACTTGCTTTTACCCTCATAGCCTCTCCCCAACCCTCTTTAGTAGCAGCTACCCACCCACCCCCCTGTTGCTTTTGTGTTTAACCACTGTTCCGATGCTCCTTTTGTCTATAATATCATAGAATTCATCCTAAAGACTTTCTCTGCCCTCCAGTACTTCACACCCCTCTGCCCCTCTAGTGAGGCCAGGACACCACATTGTCACCAAATGTGTTCACATTTTTTTCCCCTGTGTTCATATCTCTTTTAAATCTTTCCCTTCTGATACCTGAGTAGAACAGCTATTATTTTTATCAGCTCATATGTAAGTTGGAGAGGCAGAATTTAGAAGCCAATTTTGAATGGTCATAGAAAATAGTTAATTAGATATGGTGGCTGGTTGCTGACAGGAAAAACTCAAGTATCCCTATCAGGGTTCCTTCCCGAAATCTGATTGTCCTTGTAAGAGTTACTCATCTGTAACTTGCTGTGCAGGTTTGGATGTATTGTGTCCCCCAAAACTCCATGTTCTTGATGCACTCTTGTGGGGCAGATGTATTAGAGTTGATTAGGTTGGAAACTTTTGATTGTTTGCATGGAGATGTGACCCACCCAACTGTGAGTGACACCTTTGGTTGGGGTGTGACCTCTGAATGTTTCCATGGAGGTGTGGCACCACCCATTCAGCATGAGCCTTGATTAGTTCGCTGGAGCCCCATAAAAGCTCAGACAGAAGGAGCTCACTACTAGCTGCCGGTGAGAGACACATTTTGAAGCTGTCATTGGAAGCTGACACTGACATTTTGGAGAACGCCATTTTGAAACACAACCTGGGAGCAAGCAGACAGTAAACACGTGCGTTCCCAGCTAACAGAAGTTTTTGGATGCCATCGGCCATTCTCCAGTGAAGGTACCCTATTGTTGGATGCCTTACCTCGGACACTTAATGGCCTTAAGACTGTAACTTTGTAACCAAATAAACCCACTTTATAAAAGCCAACCCATTTCTGGTGTTTCGCAGAATGGCAGCATTAGCAAACCAGAACACTTGTAAATTCAGGAAGGAGGGTTGATTATAATAAGCAACACTTTTCTTACTTAATTTTTTGTAGAAGTCCACTGACTAACAACTCTGTATTTTTCAGTCAGTGAGTCCCTACCAAGTGCAGTGCTCTGCCAAGTGCTGCAGGGGTTATAGTACAAAAGACTCTCACCTACAAGTGAAAAGGCGATGGGGTGGGGCAGTGGTGAAAACAATGTTAAGACAATATTCATGAAAATAAATGATGCTATTCTAAAGCAGCATAGGGAAGGGGCTATAGATGATAATCAAACAATTGCAGGAATTGAAAGGAGAGCAGTTGCATCTTTTGGGGTGGGGATAGGAATGGTTTAATAGAAGCTGGGATGTTGACCAGCAGAGATGGGGGAATGCATTTCTGCAAAAACAGAGATTGAAGAGTAATATCCACACAGGGGAGCATGAAATGTCATCATGGAGCATGCCACAGGCAGTGAGGAAGGAAAGGATAATATGACTGACATCTGACATTCTGGTAGGGATGGGTTTAGAACAGGAGGCCCTGAGACAGGGAATTAGGACACTCTTCCTGTAGGGCCAGAGGGAATAGAAAAGAGATTTCATTTCCAGGACATTGAGAAAGTGTACTTCAAGGGACTTGGGTGCTGGCTGAAGGTGTGCCTGTTGGGAAAGGGTGAAAAGAAGTGAAGGAAAGGGAGATGCAAGGGAAACCAGCAGGAGGAGATTATTAGGGTGGCAGAAGCAATGCATTTCTTTTGTAAGGAAAAAACAACAATCTGAACACTTAATTTCTTACAATTGTTGGCTGTAATTGTGATGATGATAAAATGGACTGCCACTGTGTCTGGGAATGTTCCCTGGGAATGTTCTTTCAAATAGCTGGTTTAGAGAAGAAAGTTCTCCTAAAAATAACATTTCTGTTTATTTTGGGATTGTCTGTTGACCCAGTGAGACTTCAGAGAGATTTAGATAACAAGAAAAGCCTCTGGTACATACCTATGAAATCAAGATTAAAACAATAATATACACAATCTACTGTGGTCCAGGGGCTTGTAAATCAGTGCCAGTTGGAAAGTTCAGAGTTGGGAACAAGAATCTTCAGGCAGCTACATGAGACTAATCTGCAGAAGCTTTAGGAAGGAGATAAATTTAAGCTGTTTTGAAAGGGGGCTATTCTAGTCAATTGGTAAAGAGTCTTAAAACACAGGATTAGGTATTTTAATTTGATTCCTTGAGGTAATTTGGAGCCACCCAAGTGTTCTGAGAAGACTTGGTATAAATATTGTTTAGAAGATGATTCATTTCAGTGGTTCTGAATCATGATTGAATATTAGAATAAATAACCTGGAGAGTTTGAAAAACCCCCATTACCAGGCATGGGACCCAGGTATAAGTGATTTTAAAGGTTTTCTGGGTGATTCCAATAACAGCCAAAGTTGAGAAGCACTGCTATATGTTTAGAGTAAATTGGAAACAAGTGAGAGAGAGAATGAATTAAAAAGGTCAGTAAGAAGGCTGGAAATTGAAAACTGACATAGCTTTGTGAATAGAAATAAAAGGGGTGAAGCTAAATTAAGTATTCTGGAGGAAAATTTGGTGTTGGTTGTCTTTCTCAGTTGCACTTTTTCATAAAGCTATACTCCAGGACCATTTCAGCTCTTATTATGATGGATTAGTTGGAAACAAGGAAGTAGGATTTGCTTTGTTAAAAGTTGGGGCTTTTAGTATTACCAAAATTTTCAATTTCTGTAGCAGCAAAGCAGGTCACAAGAGAGAACACAATCATATTAAAAGTACATAAACTTTCATTTATATTTTCAAGAGGAAATAAAAGCAGGTGATGGATGCACCTGAATTAAGAAGAAAAATTCAGTCTTCAAATTGAGTTATGGTTAGGAGATATGGGACTGTGGTAAAATTATGATCCCTTTAGAGTTACCTTGAATAAAATGAAAAGCCAGACTGTTTATTAAGGACACTGAAGAGAAAGATTCACCATCATTTTCAATCATACCATTCCCTTTCCTAGAATGAAGAATTTGTAGCAGGTGTGGGAAATGGATGGGTGGTGTCTCTGGAATGTTCTCACTGAAAGGTGAGCTGCCAAGCAATGGTGGGAGTTCCAGTGTTCAAATTAGATGACTTTAATTTTATTCTGGTGTGCCCCACCTTTAAAGTTTAGAGGAAAGGCAAAATGTTTTAACGTGCGGCTATTTGTTAAAAAAAAAAAAAAAAGAATAGTGTTTCAAAATATAAATTGCATATGAGTATTTGATAAAATATGGACCCTGAAAGAGGAAAATCACTGGCAAGAGCATCCTGAAGAGAAGCAATTAAAGGCATTTATTTGAGCAAAGTCATTTTCCTGACTCTGAGGATGAAGCTGAGACAATAGCAATAAGCCTCAATCTAATAGCACCTGTCTTTATTGAGAGAACAGACTTGGAACTGTAAATGAAAGATAATTGTTCCCGTATTCATGCTCCCAAATGTTGAGACTCTGGTAGATGTGGCGATTTGGGGGAGTTGGTCAAGTCTCTAAGTCAGGTAGATCTGTATGTTGTGATTTGAGGAGCACTAGCTCCCTTATCCCCCTCTCCTCCAACTTCCCAACTTCATCCTATTTGTAGGGCTTGGGGGAGAGGCAGGAGGTTAGGACATTGTTTGCAGAAGACCCTCAAGAAAATAAAAATGTACTATAAGGGATCACTAACACACCCAGAAATTACACTAATCCATCACACACACACACACCCACATACAGGAGGAGCTCAGACCAAGTATATTAGCTGGTGGCAGGGTAGGAGGAGGTGATCTGAGTCAGAGGGGAGGAGACTAAATTCACAGGCCTGGGTAGGGAGCAGCAGGGAGAGAGCCACTGAGCATTCTGTGGGAAGCAAGTGGGCCTGGGTCAGTGAGAAGAAAGATGTGAAAGATGTGCTGAGACCCTGAGAAGAGAAATCTCATCCTTCCATTCTGCTTCCATCTGGCCTTGCTATTGAGCACACATCCACTTCCTTTCATCCACCTGGACTGACCCAGGAGGAGGTAACACAGGCTGAAGTTACTTTGTTCCCTAGCATGTTTCGGTCCCCTTGAATGCTTTCAATTTCCCTTCCTCAGGTTTGCTGTTCTAGGAAAGAGGTGCTAAATTAACACTCTGCAGAACTCCCCTGCATATTGGTTTGCAGAATTAATGATTCTAATGGAGAAGCAAATTAATCTTTGCTTCACTGAGACTACAGAGAAAAAAAAATCACTATTTTGGGGTATGGGCCTTCTTAGTACACCTCATCCCTAGCAACCTTGCTCTTTCTCCCATGCCATCCACATTTACAATGAGAGGAAACAATGTAGCATGAAACTCCATCTCTGGAATCCATAGGGCCAGGAAGCATTCATTCATCCTGCAAACATTTATCAAATGCCTGGTTTGTGCAGGGGATGTGCAAGGTGTCCAAGAAAATCCAAGAAAGGCTACATGGAGGTGAGGTGACCTGATATGATATTCATCACAGGTGAAGTTTTAATTGCATTTCCCACATCCATGGTTTGAAAAGACTCAGGAAACATTTTGAAAATTTTGAATAACATCTTAATAATTTCTTCAGTTTCAGGAATAACGTAATAGCTTTTCTAAAAATCCCTTTCAGAGGTCTGAGGGTTCAGAGATCTTTCAGGATTGGGTAGATGTTAAAGGGAAGGGAACTTTTCTGACGGCCTTGCTTTGTTTTTCTAGCCAGAGGTCTCTGCTGCACTGCATTGCTCAGTTCCTTTCAACTGAAAAATAAAATCGGCACTCCTGTCAAAATGTGTCATCTGCATGCTAGGACAATCAGCACAGTTCGCCATGCTCTACGCTGTCAAGGCTGAAAGGATTGCGTATTGGATTCGGACCTTCACCACTTAACGAGGTCTGGGAAGGCCAGATGTTTGGGAGGAGGCGAACAACTGGTGTCCGGGGAGTGTGGAGAAAAGTAGGCTCCGGGAGTTCCACTGGAACCTCGTTGCTATGAAAAGAGGTAGTGTCCGTGCATTTCCTCCAGGGTGAATCACACTCCCCAGTGGGGCCTTTGGGAGAAAATTCGTGAAGGACGCAGTCAACGCTATAGAACCTGCCAAATACAAGTAAGAACCACAGACGGGTGGGGGTGTTCCTCAGAGATTTTTCCCCCCGGAGGTCTATTTACCCTTTGTGCCCCATTACTGGGTTCTTTTAATGTAAAACTCCTAGAAACGCTGGGAGGAGCCTCTTTTATGCCCCATACAGTATCTTGCCCATCAGTAAATGCTGGGTGACACCAGCGTTGATTGGTTCTAACAGACCCTTCTCTCCCGCGCGAGGCGGAAGCAGCTCCCGCGGGGCCAGGCCCGGGAAGACCTACGGAGAAGCCACTCGGCGCAGGCGAGGCTGTCAGGCCCTGCGGCCAAGGGCGCCGTCTGCGGGCGCTGGACGGGGCTCCACCTGGCCCGCGGCGCCGCGGACCGAGGGGCGGGGCCCTGTTTCCCCCGGGCGGTGGCGCCTCCTCGCGCCCGAGCGCGCGCTCCCCGGCGTCCGGCGCACGCGCGACCCGGGAGGCGGGCGGCTGAGGGGGTGGCTGGCCGCGCGCGCGGTGGCGGCGGCGGCGGCGGCGACCCGAGTTGGGCGCAGTGGGAAGCGAGTTGAGGGGACGGAGGGACGCATTTCCAATTCCCAACTACGAGCCCGGAGTTTGTAGATGGGGCTGCTCGGCGACGCCTGCGGCTGAGGGAAAAGAGCAGCGGCGGCGGCGGCGGCACGGAGGCGGCCGAGGTGCAAGCCGGTGAGTTACGGAGGCCCCCACGCCGTTCGGGTAACGGTCTCGCCGCGCGGTAGCTGCCGTGCGCCGTGCGGGCCATAGGGTATCCTGTTGCTCGTCGCCGCGCGCCACGCGGGGACCCTGGCCCGTCCCGCCCCTTCGGCACCTTGGCACGGGCGGGACCGAAGCCGGCGGCTGGGACCACGAAGGAGGCGCGTAGGGAAAGGGCTGCTCGCCGCCCCTGGCCGCACCGTGCGGGAGGGGCGCCGGGGACCGCGGGCGGGAGCGCGGCAACGTATCTGGCCCATGCTGCGGGCCGCGGCGCCCGCGCTCCCCACACTCCTCACACGCGGCCCGTGAGCTTCCCACGCGCGGCCCCGGGAACCCGGTAGCGGCCCAGCTAAGGCTGGGGGCGCACCGGTGCCCTCCGGGAGCGGGGCTCGGGCACGGATTCCCTCTGCGGCGGGAGTAGCGTTAATGCATGAATGGAGAGCTGCGCCGGGGGCGGTGTTGCTTTGACTGACACCTTCGGGGTCATTCCCGAGAGGGGGCGATTTCTCCAGCTTCTAGCTGCTTCTCGAGCTCGGAGTTCTTCAGGGAGGAGGATTTCTGCAACTACTGCTGCTGCTTCCAAGGCACGAGACTCCTGTTGTTTGGCCAAAGTGGTTGTGGGCCGAGCACACGCTGCCCCGGGGGCGTTCGTTGTTGAGTCGGTGCTTTACAAGCAGGGTACATTTATGTGGAACCAGAAAGGTTCTGGGGCTCTGGGGAAGGTGAGGGGGTAGGAGGCCAGGAGGGTATCGATTGAGGAATCTAATCCTTTGTTGATAGGATGTGGATTGGTTGGTGGATATTTTTTGCAGAAGGACTTTTTAACACTTTATAGGGAGTTTAGTCTTGATCCTAGGAGCTCCTTGGATTACAGCTCAAGATTACATCCATTAAACTTCCATCATTTGGGGCATGCGTTGGTGTGTGTGTGTGTCGAGGGAGCGGGAGGAGGTGGAGAACTGATGGGAGGCTCAGAAAATTCTCCGCATTGCTTATAAACAGCCTGTTAAGGTCAAATTAGCCACGTTTTACTTTTTCCTACGCCTTTGGGGATTATTGGAATTTTACTTTATGCTTCTTGAATTGGACATCTTGTAATAATGACTCAACATTTGGGGTGCGTTACAATGCTCTTCAATTGGAGTGTTATTTAGCAGCCATTTCTTTCCATGAAATCTTTCAGATGGTCGTTTGGAAACTTATGTATGTTGAATGTTTTAGGTAAGGTAACACAGTTGTTAAATGCAGAGATTTTTGCGGTACCCAGGTATAACAACGTACCTCATGTAATACTGCTTATTTTAGGTGTCTACTGTGCGATTAGGGTAAGCAATCAAGCCTGATTATAGTAGTTCCTTTTGAGGCCTTGTTACTGTAAACAGAGAACTTTTGTGGGTTGTGTCATTTTGAGGTCATTTGTATGTTAAATCGACCATATGTTTAAAAACGTGTGTTTGCATAACGTGTTATGCAAACGTGTTACTCTCAGATTTCTTTTATTCTAGTCTAGGGTTATATTATATACAAATGGTAACACTTTCACTGGCTCTGTTTTGTCCCATAGAAACTGCACGCAAATATTTTTATGAAAAAACGTTCAGGTGTCTGTGTCTGTCCATATGTCCTTTTTGAATTGATGCCACTCAACCCATTTTCTACCTAGAACGTCAAAATAAATTATTTTACATTATAGGTTAAATCAGCACTGGAAAAATTAAGGTGCTTAAAAGTAAGTCTGGTAGCTGTATATAAAACATAATTTTTTATTGTTTTTTTGGCTGTTGGATTTTTTTAAAATGAATCATATTTTTCTCAAACATTGAGGGAGCAGTTTGCTTTTTTCCCCCTAAGTTTCATTTCAGGCTGAAACCAATCCTGAGGACTACATAACCTGCTTTTCTTGCTGTCTCCCCCCTTCTTCTCCCCTTTCTTTTTGATTCCTGATAACCAAACAAATCATATTTATGAGACTCGACGTGTTACCTTTTTAAAAGGCTGTTTTACAATTGAAGTTGCCTTTTTTTTTAAAAAAAAAAATCCCTTTATGTACTTTTCCATTTAATTATGAATGGTTAGCAGGAGACAACAGATGTCTTAATTAAATGCCTTTCATATTTTTGATGTCCAGGTGAGTAGTATTAGCAAATTATTGCTGAAAGAGTTGCAAATAATACAGGGTTAGTGCTACTCAAAGGCTGAATAATTGTAAAAACAGCAAGAAAGATTTTGTAAAAAGCAAGAGAACTTTTTACTTTTGACATCACTTACTGTAATATAAATTACCTAGTTTTGGATAATTTAAAAAAATTAAACATTAGCTATGTAATGCTGATAATACTTTTCCTTTCCAAAGTAATTCATTTGGTAAGTGACTAAATTTGTTTTGGAACTGTACTTTAGGTACTAGTAGTTAACGTGCAAAGGATGTGCTGATACTTATTTTAGGAAGAATGTATCTCTGCTCGTTAGATAAAACAAATGCTGGGCTGACTGAGGATCTTGTCAGTTATTCCTTTAAAAATTATACTGAGAAATGTTATTCTAGTTTTGTTTTACCTGTAGGTTCTTTTCTTCCAAGAATAGTCTTCACATTTAAGAACATCATAAGAACAGATAAGCACTAGAGATCTCTTTACTAATATGGTGCTACTATTAAAGTAAAGATTTTATTTCTTAGTTGTATGGACCAGGTTTTGCTTGGTCAGTCTCAGAAGCTGCATTGATTTTCCCACTCTTCCTGTTGCTGGTATATGACCACTGGGGGGAGACGTTACAATTTAGGTTGACCATATACCTTGTTCCCATTAACTGGCTGCTAATCATCCTTGGACACTTTGCCAAACTGCTGGAAATGTTTTGAGGAGGATGCACACAGAATTCAGTCTTGATCAAGGTGTCTAATGATTTTTATTTCTTTGACTCACACCACACTCACTGTTACTAACAGTTTACTTTTTGGTCTAATGCTAAGTGGGTAATGAAATATCTAACATAGAGGAAGATAAAATTCATGACTATATTATAGCTTTCAAAGATATGACTTTAGTTATATTGCTCTTAGAAGCAATGTTTAATTACTTGCTTAGTGAACACAGATATTAATTTTCTGGAAGAATATGAGGAGACCATCACTCTTCCATGAGGTATGCTATATCCAAACCTCTTTATGCGTATTGGTCTCCTATTTTAATAAACTTTCAGAGGAGGAAATATTGAAGCAGCCCTTGTACTTATTTTTAGTGTTCATTTCACCACATAGGAGAAGTTATTCCTTTATCATAGTAAAAGAGATAAGATTAACACCCACAACTTTGTCCACTATTAAAGCTGTGGCTGCTCTTACTAGGTACAGTTAAGTCAGAAGACTTTTCATTTTTCCTTTTCTGACAGTATTTTACCTTGTTGATACCCAATTCAGTAATAGTGAGCTCAGTAAACAAAGGATGTGATGTTTACAATAGTTTAGAAGTTTTTTATGACCTTCCTTACATATGCTGGTATAATTCAAAGACTTTTATACAGTTTTAGTCATCCTAATTTATTCAGAGAATAATGTAGAATTGGATTTTAGGAGTAGTTTCTATTATTCTGTCATCCTAGATTGTTCTCCTTTCTTTTAGCATGGCTTTACATTTGTCCTAAAATTCCTTTTTAAAAAAGAAATTCATAGTATATCATAGTTTATCATAGTTCCTGTACTTCATCTAATCCCTACTTGCTTCATCAAGTTACATCTTTACCTCCTACATCTGTCACTCCTTTATCGTTTCTGTCCCATTCCCCTTGTTCATTATACTCCATCCCCACTGCTCTTCTTTTTTATTCCTCAGAAATGCTCTGGCCTGTTCCTGACTTAGGGCTCTTGCACTCTCTTGTCCTTTCTGCCTGTACTCTTGTCAACTCTGCCTGCAGCACTTGTCCTAAATCATTACATGACTGACTCTTTTTCATCATTTGAAGTTTGAGTTCAAATATCACCTTCTCAGATAAGCATTACTATCTAACCACCCTTCCAGAAGGACACCATCATCACCTTTTCTCTCTCATTACGTTTTCTTATTTTCTGTTAGCCATGTATCATTATCTGAAATATTTTAAAATTATGTTATTATCTACATATTCTCTCTAGAATGTAAGCCCCATGATATAATCATCTCTTTTGTTTAACACTATATTTTAGGGACTTAGACCTGTTTTTGGCACATAGCTGGCATTAAGT
>PVKY010011658.1:0-11913 GCA_004027775.1 Bradypus variegatus
GCGCTTTATCCTGACCATCGACCTCCTGACACTGTTCTTTTCCGCTGCTGTTCCTTGAACATTCCTTTTTTGAGTCTACAGCCCGGTGCCCGCTTCGGAAGCATCTGGCTCAAGAGTGCCCCGCCCAGCCTTGCCCAAGAGAGAGACCCAGCCAGCCCTTCCGGCCCCCAGGAGTAAAGTCTTGGAGAGTAAGAGTAGTCAGGGACTCAAAAGAGCTTTTACTCTAGGCTCCTTCATCTCCCCCCGCATACACACTCTACAGATGGGAAACTGAGGTCCAGTGCTGAGAAAGGGACTCGCCCGAGATTACACAGTATTATTGGTGGCAGATCGGACTGGCTGTCTCTAAACGTGTATATGGAAATCCCTCTAAACGCCCTGCCCTGCCCCATCCCTCCCCCGTGCCAGGTTTCCAAATCTGGGCGGCCTTTTGTATTGGAGCTACACCGGGAACCCCAATGCGTGCTTTTCCGGTGGAAATCAGGCTGCGCCTCCAAGAGCGCTCAGCTTCTCACCGCTCAGTTCCTCCCTCCGCGCCAGAGGGGTCCGGCTATCGGGCAGGCCCCCTTCCTCACCTTGTTCCTTCCTGATCCCACCTCCACCTCTCTAACTTATCAGGCCATCTTGACCCCCCCTTTGAAGCAGGTCAGATAATTATAGCCAGACTTGGCCCCCTCGTCCCCCTCGCTCCCCCTCACACTCGCTTGACGCCCTCCCTTCCCCCATAAAATAATACTTGTTCTGTCTACTGGTGGATGGCGGTGTTTTGATTAAATCAGGGCCCAGTGGGAGAGCTCCGTCCTGCAGGCAGTGCCTTGTGCTGGCTGTCAGGCCACTGCCCCTCTTGTTCTCCCCCCACTTCCCCCACCCTCCTTCTCCCAAAGGTAAACTTTTGCCCATCCTTGGGCTCGGGGAGACAGTTCTTTTCAGGACTGGACCTCCAGACAGGAGGGAGACAGGTTCCTACCTGCCAGCTGGTGCTTAGAAAGGGATCTTTTTGTTTGTTTGTTTGCCACGTTAGGGAAGTAAAGGGATGCTTCTCCTTTAGTTTTTCTGCCTGGTCTCTCTCTGAGGGCCCTGGGGTATCCATTCCCCTGCATGGTCTGCCAAGGGCACTGTGGGCAGCCTGTGGGGTATCCCAGCTCTCCCTGGGGGCAGTTTCAGGCCACCTCAGAAGCGTGGACACTGGGCTCCCTAAGATCCCAGGGTGCCACACCTAGATGGCAAGGAGCTGAGAGCTGGTAGCCACCCTAGGAGCTGCCTGGGGGAAGGGGGAGGTTTCCCAGGGAGGCACCAGGTGTGTGGGCTTATGGTTGTAGCGTGAGGGAAGCACAGAGAGGTTTCGTGTGGCCTTGTGTGTGGGCCATTCTTGGCTTGGTGAGTGGACTGGGAGAAGCTGGAGCTCCATGGCCTGGAAAGCATGAGAAAGGCCCAGCCTAGGTCTCCGGAGAGGTTTGCAGCCCACTGTGGGCCCCCCCCCAAGCCTTGTCACCTCTCGACCACCACTAGGTGGGCAAGTCTCCTTTCTCTCCCATAATGTGCTTGCTCACTAAAGTCTTCTTTTATGGCTTTTAAAACTTTGTAAATGTTTTTTTCCCAATTAGGATTAAGACTGTGCCCAATACTGAAGGATTATATGACATGTTTTATAGCTGCAAGTATGTTTAAGGCTAGGCTTCATTCCTTCACCAGATATTTCTTGTGGGGTCTTCTCTGTTCCCCTCCCTCCTGGCTACAGGAACACGCTCCTCACAGAGTAGCTGGGGACCTGTGACTGGCTGCTGTGCAGTGATGTGCTGTGATGGGGATGCCCCAGGGAGCGGCCCAGGAGGGCCGAAGATGCTGGGGTGGTGATCAGGGAATGCTTCTCAGAGGTGGGGTTGTTATCATGGGACAGGGGCAGGAACCGTGGCTTGTCTGGGACAGCAGGACCCGGGTCAGGGAAGACCTTGTAAGCTAAGTGCGGTGGGGGCCATTGAAGGGATTGAGCTGCTGGAGTGATGCGATCAGACACGGTTTTTAGACAAGCTCTCAGGGCTGTGTTTGACCCACTAGACTGTGGCTTTGAGCCCTTTGATCTTTTGAGAAGTTGTTGCTCTATCAGATATTGAGGATTGCAGCGATCAGACGTTCTTTCTAACTGTGAAGGAGGGGAGCAGTCGGGGAGGGACAGCAAGGTGGTCTAGCACAGTGGTTATCAACCTTTAGCGCACCTGGAGGGTTGGTTGAAAAAAAAAAAGATTGCTGGGGCCCCTCCCCAGAGTTTTCAATTCAGTACATCGCAGGTAAAGCCTGAGAATTTGCACTTCTAACAAGTTCCCAGGTGATGGTTTTGCTACTGGTCCTGGGATCACACTTCCCAATCCTCCATTTTAAGGCAACAATGGCTTCTCCTTAATGCTCCCTCCATGTCGTCTGGTTGGAGCTGCTTTGGGATGCAGAGACTCTGAAGGACCTCATCTCTGCTGCCTGTGTGGGGGTGTGTGGTGGGGGGCACCTCCGGATCCTGGGCAACACCTGTCCCCCATTCCTGGTCAGAGGAGGCAGCCAGGTTCTTACATTATTTCCAGCCAGTCAGAGTCTGAAGATCGCACATACTGAAGATCTGAGCACCTTGAACTTTCTGCTCCCCACTCATGGGTCCAGGATCTGCCCCCCCACACACACACCTAGTCTCAGGCCCAGTTTCCTTTTATCAGTTGCTAGGGACTAGAATAAGAGCCCAGATCTGTTGAATGCCCTCTGTGTGCCAGGCCCTGTGCTGGGCTCTTGCCATGACTTCAGTGTCTCTGCTAGTTTTTAACACTGAGCATGTTTGAGAGTTACCATGGAGTGTATCCTTTCAGTGCCTTCAGTGCCACCCTCCACCATGGCTTATCTTTCAGGTCCCCTTCCTACCTCCCTCTTCCTGTGCTTTCCTTTATCACACACTTAGATGGCCACCTGTTGTCCCAGGTGAGTCCTGGGACCCATGTACTTGGTCACACCCAACACACACACACACACCCAACACACACACACGCACACGCACACACACACACACACCCAGCATCCAATCTTGGGCATCTTTCCTTTTAGAATCATTTGGAAGAGGAATCGTGTTTACTGTGCTAGTTTCTCCCCTAACATAACACTAACTTCCATTTAGCCAGCTTTTATCCAGCATTTATTTTATGCTTGGTAGGAGGCTGACAAGGAGGAGAGGTAATCAGGGAGGCAGAGCACTTGCCAGTAATCTCTGGCCTGAGCCTCTCACTTTAGAAGACGGACACATTGTATTTTAACTATTCATTTCTGTTAACCTTTGTCTTGGGAGAATGTGGGGAGGCCTTCACTCAGGAGGTGGATTTGAGTTGTACCTACCAACAGAGGTGTAATTTCCATGCAGGAGAAGGGGTAATTAAAGCTGCAGGAGCGCTTGTCATGTGTCAGTGCTATGGGTGTGTATGTAAGTGTGTGTATATATGTATGTTGTAGGGGTGTGTGTGTATGTGTGTGTACACATGTATATAACACCTCAAGGTAGGGCAGATTCTCAGAAACCAGAACGTTTTTTCAGTGCGTCTTGCCTGGGGTCAGGGAATGGGCTCCCTGGGGCGTCCTTGAAGATCGGTGAACCAGGGAAGGGACAGGCTCAGAGTCATGGTAGAGGAGCATTCCAGGCTATAAACAGCTGCCAAAATCTGTGGGAGATGGGCTTCGAGTTAGGGGACAATTACCGTATATTCCAGCTGAGAGATGGTGATGGCCTGAGCTCCTAGAAAGAAAACAAAATTGCAGGAGGTAGAAATATTATTCCTTCATATGCTTTATTAAAAAAAAAAATAACAAAAGAGGCTGGTTATTTGATAGATTTCCTTTTTGCTCAGCCAAACAGGTCTCATCTAGTTATGTTTCCCACTGAAGTCTTGGGTTTTTTTTAACCTAATTAAGTAAATGTTTCCACCACAACTGCGAAAACTCAAGATGCATCATGACATCAGTTTCCTGAGTTCTAAATACATGCTAATGTATCTTTATATTTTGTGAGCATCCACGGAGTTGAGTTAAATAACACATTTTCCATAGTTAAGGAATAAATAATATCATGTCTAACTTTTTTTTTTTTTTAACATTCAGCAGTTTCTGAGCTGCCTTCTAAGTAGTGAGAATCCAGAGAGAAATAAGTGGTGGCCAACTTTCCAAGAAGGAAGGAAACTCCTTAATCTTAGCTGAATACCAGTTTCTCAAGGTCTTGCAGGGAAGAGAATGAGCAACCTGGAGAATACCAGAACAGAAGTGTGTGCAAAGGGCTGCAAGGGCCTTAACTTGCCTGGGAAGTCAAAGAGGGCTTTGAAGGGAAGGCGACTTTTGAGCTGACTCTGGATGGATGAGCAGGAACTCCCCAGGCAAGGAAGTGGGGAGGGGGGTTCTGCCTGTAAAGGGGACCCGGTGTCTTGTGCCAGGGCCTGGAGGTTTGAGGGAGAATGCTTGGAGGTTCACCAGGGCAGGATATTGCAGAGGGAGGTTGGAGCCCACGAAGGGAGAGGTAAATGTCTCCTGGGCCTGTCTGGGGAATTGTGACTTATTTTTTGACCCTTTTTATATAAAATAATTGATGTAGGTGGGGCTTGATTGAAGCTACGGGCAAACATGAGTTGTCTGTCATTTCGATTTGATTAACTGCCACATTCTTCAGTTCTTAAAAAATAATTGATGGAAAAAGTAGGAGTCAAACTTGGTAGCTGTAGATTGCCCTCTGGGACACTTTCCCCTTTGAAACTCCATCCCTTGAAAGTAGCATGAGAGAAATGCTGAATATCAGATTCAGTTTTTCCCATTGATTCCCCAGAGGAGAAATATTTTCTGCAGGCGACATGTCAGTCACTTCAAAGGTCATTTAATCCTTACAACTACCATGGAAGAGGCTTAGGTACTGTATCAGTTAGCTATTACTGCATAAGAAGTCATCCCAAACCTCGGTGGTTTTAAATGGGGCCAGCAAATCTTTCTTCACGGTCCAGATAATAAATATTTTAGGCTTGCTGGTCATGTGGTCTCTGCCACAATTATTCAACTCTGCCATTGTAACTCAAAAGCAGCCATAAACAATACATAAATGAACGAGTGTGGTTGCATTCCAATAAAACTTTATTTCCAAAAACAGGCAGTCTGCAGGCCATAGTTTGTTGACCACTGCTTTAAATGGTTAGCTTTTATTATTGTCCATGAGGCTGCAGATCAGTGAGGAATTTTTCTGCTCTCAGGCAGCTCACCCATGCTTGTAGTCAGTAAGGGATGGGTAGGCAACTGCTGATCCTGGCTGGATTATCCTGGTGTGTTTGGGGTTGCTGGTTTAGGGTGGCCTTGGCTGGGACAATTCAGCTGTGTTCCATGTGGTCTCTCATCCCTTAGCAGGCTAGCTCAGGCTTGTTCACCTGATGGTGGCAGTTCCAAGAAAGAGCAGAAGCCCATAAGATTTCTTGAGGTTTGAAGCTGGCACACTGTCCCTTCTGTTGCATTCTGTTGACAAAACCAAGTCATGAGGCCAGCCAAGATTCAGGGAGGGGGAAGGAGTGGCAGAGTGCCATGGCAAAGAGCAAGGAGACAGACAAACCACCAGTTGGGACCACCAGTGCTATCCGGCTACCAAAAGTAGTGTTGCCCCATTTTATGGATAAAGAAACTGAGGCTTGGAGAGGTTAATGACCTGCCTAACATCAGACAGCTACCAAGTGAGGGAGCCAGGATTCACACCTGTGCAAGCTGAGTTCAAAGCCTATATGCTTTTCACCAGTTTGCTCCACTATTTTCCAGGATTTCAGTGAAGATAGTAAGGCTCAAAAAGAAACAAACAAACAAACAAAAAAAGATAGTAAGGCTCTGATAGTCACTGAAATGTGTGTTGTGACTCCTCTCCTGCACTTAATTGTTCCTCTTCTTGCATCCCTCCACTGTAATCTCCCCGTTCAGTCTGGGCTTTGCTAGGGCACAGAAGAGGCCCCAGAACTGGCTCTCCTCGCTCCCTCCCCCATCTGCCTCTGAGTTCCATAAATGAGATGTTAATACAGCACTTGAGTTATTTTATAGAAAAATTCTGCACACAGAGTTGGCGCAATTCAAGGGACAGCTGCACAAAATGTGTGTCTTGTAGCTGTCATGTCTTCCCTTTCTAATGCCAAGCGGTCCCTCCCTCCAAGCATTGGAGAGGCTGCCAGTGCTCTGTTTTAAGAAAAAAAAAACAAAAACAGTTGCTACCTTGGCCCTTATCAACAAGGAACTTAAGTTTCCTTGAAGGAGATCAGGTGACTGACCTCTCTAATCTGACAATCTCAGAACAAGACTGATTACCTGGGGATTTAACCCCCAAGACTTGACCCTGTCTCCCCATCACCACCCCCACCCACCCACCCCCAAAGCATTTCTGACCCATAAAATTGGCTTTAAAAGGCAAATCTGAAACAGGTGTGGCTTCCTCTGGTCATTGAGCAAAGCTGAAACTTGCCCTTGGTCAAGGCCTCCCCTGGTGAGTTTAGCTTAGAGCTGACTTTTACATCTTAGGCTGGGGAAGCCAAGTGGTAGTGGGGAGGGGTTGAGGCAGGCTTAACCCTCAGAAATAAATTGGGATTTGCAGCTTTAAAGCAAAGGGCTGGGATGCTGGCTGGCTGGCGGCCACACACCCCGCCGGCTTTCTGAGGTTTGGTGGTGTCGAGACGATGGGTTTCCTGCAGGGGTGGAGAAGGAGGCTGGAGTGGCCTCTGCCATTCTGACTTTGTAATTTCCGCTCCACCCATGTTGACTGAGGAATTGGTGTTTGCAGGCCACTGCTGGGAGTCTTGGGGGTCCAGGGATGAGACGTGGTGTGGGTAGTGCCTGCCCACAAGGAGCATGTCCTCTCGTGAGGACACAGGGACCGAGGCTGGAACACAGGGCACGGCCTGCAAGGCTGTGGGTGAGCCGAGATGGCCGAGAGCCTGTTCCAGGTTGGGTCTCGGTTCCACAGAATCGAAGGAAAAGCAGGAAGAGGAGGAAGTTCATTTCAACTGAGGGAAACAGGGAAGGTCTCTCGAGGGAGACAGCAATCAAGGAAAGAAGAGTGTCAACTGAATTAAGGGTGTTTTCCCCAAAAGTACTATTAGCTAACGCTTTTATTGCACATACGCTGAGACAGGCCCTTCTGTATATGCTTTATAGGTGTTAGCTCCGCTCCTTTCCTCCTCACCCCAGTCCTTTGAAGTAGGTGCTACTGTTATTCCCATTTTACATATGAGAAAACCGAGGCACAGAGGTTAAGTAACTTGTGTAAGGTCACAAAGGCAGTAAGGGGCAGAGAGGAGATTTGAACCCATGTCCAGAGTCTGCATTCTTAAACACTATCCCATACCACCTCAAGCTGTACATTCTTATGCCTGAATTTTCTCTGCTTTCCTTGTAACTGTTCTTACTCTTTATAAAAATCCCTCTGTTGGCATTGGAGGAGCGACTGATTCCTACATTTAGTAAGTATTCCACAGCTCATAGAGCACTTCTGTACTAGTAGTTAATTTGATTCTCACAGCCATCCTTCATAAAAGTGCTGGATCCCCATTTTACAGATGGAGAAATGGAGGCTCGTGGGAAGGAATGGCATCTCCCTGCCTCACAGCAGCCCTGGCAGAGCCGGCGGCCAGGTTGCAGCCTTTCATTCTGAGTCCAGTGCCCTTTGTGCCAGGGTGGTGTGGAGGTGGCTCGGCTGAGGCTTGTGTCCACAGGAAGGGTGACAGTCTGATTGATTTCCGTTTCTTTCCATGTTTTGATTCGGAAATGCTTTACCGAGACCATTACGGAGCAGCGACCAAGGACCTTGCTTCCACAATGGAATTTTCCTCCTCTTCCTGTTTGGTATTTTCCAGTAATATTTCTATTAATGTTTCACTTTCAGAGGCACTAACTTCCTGAGGGTTTGAGCTTTCTCAACTGCTGAGCGAGGAAGAACTGAATTTCCTCCAAATCATTCAGTTCCTTTCCATTTTCAACAAGGGGAGCTGTCTCTGGTTTTCCCATTATGCTGTGGAGGAAGGATTTTGGAGGTGGGCCCAAGGGCTGGAGAGAGAATTAGTCAGGGCTCTGGGGGATGACTCAGGTCCAAGATTTTCCAAGCAGTGCTTAAGAGTAACGGTCAGAAAGGGACTTCCCGAGGCCGATGAGGGGAGCAGTGGCTTGATGGGGGGCAGGGGTGGATAGCACTGGCCCGTGGCCAGGCCTGGGCTTATAGGCTGGACCCAGAGCCCCCCGCTGGGCCAGGAGAGTCCATGCCAAGTCCTTTCTCCTTATTCAGTCATCCATTCATTCAGCAAATACTGTTGAGCCCCTACTACGTGCTAGGTATTATTCTGTCTAGGTGTGGGAACACTGCAGTGAGCAAAACAGATAAAAATCCCTGCTCTTGGGAACTTTCCTTCTAATGAGAGGAGTCAGGGTAAGGATTATGGAGAGAAGTGGAGCAGGACACTGAGGCCTGGGTTTGGGTTGGGGTGCTCAGAGAGGGCTTTCCTGAAGGATGTGAGGATGTGAACCACACTGTTCTCCGAGAGAAGGGCATTCTGGGCAGACAGAAAAGCCAGGGCAAAAGCCTGAGGCAGCATTCCTGGAGTGGTTCAAGGAATGCTACAGAGATCAGCGCAACTGAGCAAAACAGGTCAGGAGGAGAGCAGGAGCAGATGATGTAGGGCCTGGCAGCCGCAAAAGGTCCTGACTTCAGCTCTGAGTGTGTTGGGAGGCCAGTGGAGGGTTCTGAGGGACATGACCTTCCTTAGGTTTTGAGAGGATCACTCTGGCTGTCCAGTGGACAATAGACTGGAGAGGACAAGTGAGGAAGTAGGGAGACCGGCTGGGGTGTGGGTGGGGGTGCTAGCAGTGGGTGGCGAGAAGAGGTGGGGTTTGGACATGAGAAAGGGAGCCAGCAGGAGTTCCTGACAGATGGGCTGAGGTGTGAACCAAGGAAAGGAGTCTAGGGTGATGCTGAGGTTTTGGGCTGAGCAGCAGGGAGGACCAGTTGCCATTAGCCAGTTTGGAGAGACTAGAGGAGCAGTCACAGCCCAGCCAGTGGAGCTGGGTTAGCAACCGGGTCCTGAGTCTGGGGGTACATAGCCCTGAGGAAACCAGAGAAGACATGGATGGACTCCTGCCTGGGGCTTAGGGAAGAAATGGGGAAGCCGGTGGGTCCAGAGGAAGGGCTCAGATGGGGATACCCCAGTTAGAAGGAATCCTATCCGTGGTGATAGAGGTTGGCTGGGAGCCCTGCTGCCTGCACAGGTGTGGCTGGAAAGCTAGGCATGCTGTGGTGGAGGAGCAAGACTGCAGGGGTTCAGTGTGAAGGCCTTGCCTGCAAGTGGTCTGGATGTGCCCCGAATTCTCCAAATTCACAAGAAGTCACTGGCTGTGTTGCATCCTCATATGGGGCCCCAGAAGGGTAAAGATGGTGAGTGTTGTTAAGTCTCCTCTGGAACACACTCTATGGACAGAGTTGGAGCCTGCCGCTGTTTTGCTAAGCAGGGCATTTCCTTGTTGACCACTTTTGCTTGTAGGAAAACTTCTCCCTTATATGGGGTTTGCTGTGATGTGGGCTACTGGGAGGAGGCAAGCAGAGAGGGTAGGAGGACTAGAACTTTCCTGGTTTTCCGGACCATGGCTAACTTCTAAAAATGAAAATGACCAGAAAGTTCTTTGCAGTGAAGCTCCTTCATTTTGTTGGACATGCACTTCCAGAACGTCAGCCAGCCCCATAAACCCGCACCAATTCAGAGTGCGTTTCAGAGCCACACATCCATTTGGGGCCAGACGGCCTCCAGGCTCACTCAGCCCTAACCTGCCTTTCCATGTCAGGGCACTTTCCTTCCTCAGAAAGGGGCAAGCTTGGACTTTGAGGTTCTGTTTCAATGTTTATCTCTGTGATCACTTTTTTTCCCCATTTGACAAAATTAAAGCGTAAGTAGTGTAGAAAAGAGAGACAAGCCAAACTAAAATAGAAACCAACGCTAATTCTACAATCCAAAGAAATCGCAGTTAATATTTTACTGTTTTTCTATGCACCTTTTAAAAATGCATATATGTCCATTTTCTTTTCCCAAAAATTGAGTCATTATGTCAATATGTATTTCCTTTTTTCTCTTTTCACTTAAAGACATGGTCAGATGTATGGTCACATTATTTTAAACATTCGTAATTTAATGGCTGCACAGTATATTTAGGCTCTTCGTAGTTTTCACTAATTCACTCGTGTTGTAATGAACACCTTTGAAAGTAATTCTTTGCATAGATGTGTGATTATTTCCCTGGGATTAATTCTGAGAAGAATTATTGGGCCAGAATCTAAAATTTGGGGTATATGCTCTCAAATTGTATTGTAGAAAGACTGCAAGTTTATGACTGTTTTACTCTTCTCTGACACACTGGGAATTCTGATGTCATTTCATTTAATTTGCAGTTTCTTGGATTACTGGTGCACATGTTCATTGACAGTTTGTATTTCTTTTCTGCAGATGTTTGTTTCTTCTGTCCATCCTTTTCTACTGCAAGGCTTATTTTTTATTGATCTGAAAGACCTTTGTGGATTAAGGATAGCAGCCCCTCATCTGCCATATGGGTTGCAGACTATTTTTTACAAGTTTATAATTTGCCTTTTGGTTCTCTCTGGTGGTAGTTGTTGCTTGAATGAATTGTTTTCTGTGGTTGTATCAATCTTGATGAGTTGAGTGTGCTGCTTCAAAAAGTCTTTCTTACCCCCAACATTTACCTCTATTTTCTTTTAATATTCTGTTACTTTGTTTTGTTTTGTTTTTTACATTGAAATTTTAATCTGTCTGGAGTTTGATTTCACGGTATGGGGTAGGGTTTACATTTCTGAATGGCCTGTGTTGCATTTCTTCAGGTGCCTTAAATATTTTGACTCCGTCTCACCCTATTTCAATCTCATCAGCTCTTAGGATAATGATGACAGAGTCTTGTCTTTATAAAATGACACCTCTTGTCTGCAGATATCCACGCACTGATTATTACACGCTCACCCTCCCGACGTCAGAGGGAAGCAGCAAGGTATGAGTGCTTCATCTTTGGATGGCAGACCTGACGCGGTGGGTGGGATGCGGCCAGGAAGGCCTTGGCTTGTGTCTGGTGGAGTCTGCTTCTCCCCTCCTGGACCAGGGGGGCTGGGCTGTCTAGATGCGCGGGGATGACCAGCTCCCGTGGCCTGCCCTTCCTGTGTGACTTTGTCCGAGCGTGTCTTTTCAGCTTTCATATATTGCAAAAGTGACTTTTGTTGAGAAAGGAATGTAGCGTTCAGTTGTCCACGTAGCAGACATTTTTCAGATACCTGCCACTTCCCAGCGCGGTGCCGACTCCTGCAACAGTCAGAGATAAGCAAGCCCCAGTCCTCGGAACTCAGGCCCGGGAGCAGACAGACATTAGACGGGCTCGTGAATATTTCTGACAAAGTTCGGCGCCAGGATGAAGAGGCAGGTAAACGGCCCTCTGAGTGGAGAGGGGAGAACTTGGAGCTGAGGTGGGTGTGGGTGGCAGTGGGGTAGACTGTGGGGAGGAGATGGAGGGCAGACCCGAAGGATGGGGAAACTCGGAGGTGTGGCATTTGGAGGCTAGGTTATTTGGCTGCTTCAGTTTTTTTTCATATTTCACCAAAGTCCAAGTCAACGGATACTAACCCCCAGAGTTCTCTCCCCACCCTTTTCTGTCCCTCTCAATCAGTGAGAAACCCTTTCAAGCCCTGCTTCCTGTTTGTCCTCTTAGTTTGGGCCCACGTTGGGTTAATCAATCCCACAGGGTCTAGGGTGAGGTTTGTGACATAATGAATAGATGTCGAAGGGAGTGGTTGTGGGGAACAAATCAAGAAAAAAATGCAGATTTTTGAACAGGGATGAGCATTTTTATGGTTGTAAGAGG